>CAXKVY010003866.1:0-12065 GCA_964058915.1 Tetropium fuscum | reverse complement strand
AAATATATTTCTTAAAAAATCAAACTATGAATAAACATGTCACAATCAAAATATAAAAAACAACAACAACAACAATTCACAAATTATGAAACAAGTGGTGTAAAACATCAGAATTACACAAATTTGTATTTAAAATTTGTATTTGTCCATTACCCAAATCATGATTCATAGCATGAAGCAAGTAGCTACAAATAAATTGTCAAAAATTGTGATATAAGAACACAACACACACTAAGGCATCCACGGCACGTGATATTTATGGGCCTGAGTAGTTGGCATGGTGGTAGACCAAAGAGTTATAACGTTAGACTGACTTAATTTGAAGAAATTTGACAACTTAGACAGCGGCCACAGGCGCCGAGATATAGAGAAAGAAGTAAAGTCTACACAGCATTGTTACTAGAGATTGTTAAAAATCTAGAAAAACTGCAAATGTCTCAAAAAGTTATAACCTTAACCAATAGAATCCTGGTAACAAACAAAAGGGAATTTAATTATACGTAATTTGGCGTATGAAAATTAATATGTCCCTACGTAATATGTCCCTACGTAATATGTACCTACGTAATATGGACCCAAACGTACAGCATCTCACAAAACTCAAGGCATTACTCTCCATCATGCATCTTGATATAACAGTTAGCAGATGTCGGGTTAATGAGTTGCCTTTCCGAACCGAACAAATTCAATAAATACTCTGCCAAGGTATTTCGTTGCCATATACTTTTGTGTAACATTGAAACCTTTTACGTAGTCACGTAGTCTCTTATTGATACAGCAAAGCTTCCGCGGCCCATAACATTAAGCAAATATCATTGCCAAATGCCTGAAAACTCTACTACTGTTCTAGCGCAGACTATAAAATCCCGTAGAACATGTAGAAAGTTCCAGTTGCAAATGGAATTTTAATACGAATTGTTTCGTGAGGTTGAAGTTTTCGAGCAATAATTTAGGAATGGAATCGAGAAGAGTGCCTTGTCGCGCTGGGGGGTGTGGGGGAGGCTCCTCGTCACATATGCGGGTGAAATAAGGAAGAGGGCGGCAAGTGTAAATGACATCATTATAACTGCAAAGTGCTCTCTCGCGTCGCCACGGTAACGCGTCTACGTCGCTAATGGCATACATGACAAGGGGGCTGATCGATTTTTTAAATTTACTCAAAGAATAAACAGCACCGTTGGTGGAACAGACCGGGCTAACTTGGATCCTCGCTCGTTTCGTTCTAACGAGCAAAATATCTTACCAGACAAGGAAGTAGGAATGCCAGGGATAACCTAACATAATCGATCACATGGTCCTACAATAGCAGGAAAATCGGTCATGTTTCTTATACTTATAATGCTGTTAAATCAGTTGAGGCGAATAAGCTGTTTTACATTGTAGTTGTACAAAGTTTTAATACAACAACAAATATAATTACCAGTAAATCATGGCAGTAAAATTGGCCCTTACTACAGACATAATAGTAGTATCTACGATTTTAAATAAATCTAAAGATCATATAGATCAACCATATTAGTTATTCAATCTTCAATCTGAAAATGTATCCGTAAAATCACGATAAATAAATTATTTGATCTGGGGTAGCATAAGTGGGTTTGATTTAGTTTGATAGTATGAGTGGCTTGACGTATTAAAGTTTTTGGAAGATTATGAAACATTTTCTTATTTGTTGAAGAAAACTGCATACTTATTTATAAGGGATGAAACTCTACAGAAATATAAAAATTCTGGCAGAGTGGAACGTTTAATGGCTTACAAAAATTTAAAAAATCTCACGACCAAAGCAATAAGAAATGAAAAGAAGGCTTATCTAAACTCACGGATACGAACAGGTACTTCAAAAACTCTATGGCAAGATCTTGAAGAACTTAATATTCATTCTCGCAAAAAAAATATTACTGATATTCCGGCTGACATCTCTAATGTTAATGAAATTAATAGTTTCTTTGTAAATTCTGTGAAAAATATGCCAGCTGGAAATGTTCAAGATACTATAAAATTTTATTCTCATAATCTTCTAATAGATTCTGTTGAACAATTTAATTTTACTTTAGCTACCAGCTACCAATGAACAAATTTATGACACTATTAAATCAATTAAAAGTAATGCTTTGGGAATAGATAAAATTAATATAAACATGATACATTATTGTTGCCCGTATATTCTCCCTTATATTACTCATATTCTAAATTCGTGTTTGCTGGAAAATTATTTCCCAAGTTTATGGAAAACATCCTTGGTAATACCATTACCTAAAATTTCACAACCTAAGAACTTCAAAGACTTGAGACCTATTAGCATTCTTCCTCCGCTATCAAAAGTTCTAGAAAAAATTACGTCAAATCAAATAAAAAGTCACTTAAACAAATATCACATTTTACCACAAACTCAATCGGGCTTTAGGCAAGGTCATAGTTGCACAACTGCTCTTTCTAGCATTTTAGATGATATATTCAAGGCATCGGATAATGATGAATTAACAGTATTAATTCTGCTTGACTACTCAAAAGCTTTTGACTGTATTAATCATAAAATTTTGCTGTCAATATTACATTATATCGGCTTCAGTAACAATGTAGTAGAGTTAATTCAAAATTATCTAATGAATCGCAAACAAATGGTAATGTTAGACAATGAATCATCTAATGAAGTAACTTTGGATCGTGGAGTACCACAGGGTTCTATACTAGGACCATTACTATTTTCAATATATACCAGTCAAATGCATAAGGAACTATTAACGTGCAATATACACTGCTATGCAGATGACACACAACTCTATAAGTCATTTCCTCCATCGGATACGGTACATGTCATAAATGCAATTAATGCATTTATATATAATTGCAGACTTTGGTAAAAACCTCAGAAGACCACAGTTTATGTATAAATCCAAATAAGTCGACAGTTATGTTATTTGGAAAGAACAAATTGCGCAACAGTTTTAGTGATAATATAAAAATTGAAATTGATAATGTATCAATTGAATTTGTTAACGAGGCAAAGAACTTGGGGCTAGTAATTGATACGAATTTAAGATTTAAAACTCACGTTAATAGCTGCATTAAAAAATCATTTTGCAGCCTTAAAAAGATATATGCTAGTAAGCAGCTATTGAATAAAAGTACAATTAAATTATTGTGTGATTCTCTCGTTCTGTCTCATTTTGCATACTGTGATGTAATATATGGACCTTGTTTGGACTGTGACACTTCAAAAAAAATTCAAAGGGTGCAAAATTCGTGTGTAAGATTAATTTGTGGTATTACACGCAGAGAACATGTTTCTCACAAAATTTCTGAGATTAAATGGTTAAATATGACAAATAGACGTCTACTTCACTCCTCAATATTATTTCACAAGATAGTCTCCACGAAAACACCACCATATCTCTATCAAAAAATTAGATTTAGAACCGATGTTCATAACATTAACATAAGACGAAAATCTTTAATAACTCCTCCTGCTCATAGAACTGCTTTATTCCAAAGATCTTTTACTTATAATATTTGACAAATTTATAATAAAATACCTGCTAGTATCAAATCGTGCAATACAAAAGGATTTAAAATACGATTGCGTAACTCACTGTTAAATGGTCAATAGTTTTATCATACTTTTGGGCAAGTGTAAAATGCAAGTGTACAATAAAATAGGTATACAATATTATATTAGGACGTAGAACTTAGGAATCCAGGGGGTTAAGTGGGAGAACAGTACCTGGGTACTGAACTTCGCCTCCTCATTTATTATTATTGTTATTATTGTTTTTTTTTTATATGGAATAAAGGCCTTTTATTATTATTATTATTATTATTATTTATTAGTCTTTGGGCAGCGTCTCGTGCATTCTCTTCTTCGGATCCACTGTCTCGCTCATATTTTTATCCTTTCGGCTAAAATGCTCATCGTTTAAAATGCCATACCACATATTAATACTCACCGATTTTGATGGTCAACTTCACGCATCCAATAAGGGTTATTATCTGACCAGTAGTTGGTACTGCATATTGTGTTACTCTTATTGCCAACTCCTCCATACTTGAGAAAGCAGCTTCACTAGTCCACAATATACGAGACAAAAAAGTCTTCACTTAGGCAGTTAGCCAGTAAAAATAATTTAATCTATGTTATGATAACCTATTGTAGGGATACAGGCTATGATTTATTAAAATTCAATGTTTTGATATATTAGTGGCCTGATGGGAGGCTATTTATTATTATTGTATATTCAAATGAGGACTAACACACCAGAACGTTAATAATATCGTTTGTCCATTTCTAGCATGTTTCTTCTGGGTGCTGCAATTGTCCAGTTTGACGTAGTCGTCTCTCCAATCAAGAAAATAATGTTCTAGTATAGTGCTTTTAACCATCATAGTTATAAAATTGTGTTCAAAACTGTTACCCTGAAAAATATCTGTTCTTTGATGGTTTTGTTTAGCAGAGCGTGCACAGGGTAGTAACAGGTAGAGGACCAGGAGTCTCACCAGGATCATCCACCAAGACCATACGCTTACCAGTCTCACGCAAGTTTTGGAAATTTAGACCTTTATATTCAGCAATCATGTCAACTCATACAAAAGTTCATTATAAATCATTTACAATCAAGAGTTAAGTATCATAGTAAGTGCGATTTTTGCAAAAACGGTGAACACTAGATATGGGAATATGGCTAAAACGCTTCCATTCTGAGATATAGGCCAAAACCTGAAAAAAAAGTGCCAAAATTTGCACAATAGTTGCCAACACAAACAAAGCTCTGTAACAAAATGGTACAATCCAGGCTTATAATTTTTTCGGAGAGTATGATGTCGACCCAAAATTCGTTTGTCCTTTGTTTATTGCTGACAATTCTAAGAAGGTCCACATTAAATGGGTAATTAATCTTGTTTTGTGTTATCTCTTTAAGTACTATATCACAGCTAAATTTCAAAACGCAAACAGTTGGTGACGCCGAACTGTCAAAAAGTGAAACATTTAAAATCTTATTGTCCCTTCCGTAGGGTTAATTAGGTCCCCCGGCGGCATGTCTCATAAAATCAAGGACTCGATCAGATTGGACAGTGAAATCATAAATTGTTATTCCTTGGGTCAGTTGGCAGTTAGAAGTGTCACTTAATTTATGGTTTCCGGTATTGCTAAATTAGTATTCAGTATAATAATCAAAACCAAATCACATACCGAGATGATAATATGGATTTATATTATGTGAAAATGCTCTATAGGTTGTTGTTTTAGATTTGTATAAAAGAAGATAATGTAACGTAATAGTATAGCGAAGAAATGTCTGATTAGCTTACAGGATACTTACACTATTTCTTCCCATTGAATCCTTATTGTTTTATGCCAGTTCTATGAACACTAATTTGTAATTTACTAGAAGGATCCCTTAAAACATGAGTACTTTAGTCCTAGAGGGGGTCCAATTAGGTCTACGTAAATTTTTTGGCATGATTTAAATTTTTTAAAGTGAAGTTACTTTCCAAATAGTGAATTTTATACTATAATATTTTATTAAATCTATTGAATTTTGTTTATTCTGAAATTGTATGATTTAAAATAATGTTTCCTAAAAAGTTTCAAAAGAACAAGAAAGAGGAAGTAATTTATATGTGACTATGTTTATTGTCATATAATATGATAATAAATAAATAAAATCTGAAACCTTATTACTATTCTACGCAAACCTACGTAAGTTATTTCTACTACATGGGACCAAGTCCTCTGTCACAATGTATCTTAAAAACTAGCAAAGTTTGAAAATTGTTATTACCTTAGAAATTTATGTTAATTCATTTTAATTACGATGCACAAAAACTTATCACATTCTCGACCACTGGTTGGAACACGAACTAACAGATGCTGCCCGGCTCTGGTGGTGTCATCTAGCGGATGTCGATAAAATTAGGAGCGTGGCTGGACTCTCGTGCATTGTTATATGTAACTACGGATATGCCGTATGGAAAAACATTTCCATTTCCTGGTTACCATCCTTCTTTCTTACTAAATACTATAATACAATCAGATTCGCTTTCTGTCGCGTAACTTCAATATATGCAATAGGCCTTATATCTACATTGCATTTTGGTTTGCGGCTATACACTCTCGAAACACATTTCTACACTGATGCTTTCGCGTTAATCTTTTAATATAGACACAGTTTATTAATGCTCGATATACTATAATTATTATTGGGACTTGTTTGTCTATTGTATTATGTTTGATATAGATTTTTGTGCCGATAAATAATTTAGATATAATGTTCTATATATTACGTTCTGAACAAACAGGCGCGTAGCTGGTTGACGTTCTGCTATTATGGTATTATTATAATTAATAGAATTAGAATTATTGATCATTAAAATATATTTAGGATTAGGCTCAATAATTAAATATTTCTATTATAATCGCATTGCGAAATGACTTCATAATTATTGCTCTTGTGTCCTTAACTTATAGTAATAATACTTGCAATCGTAAAATTGCAGTCGCGTAAAAATAATAATCATCCATAATGTATATTAACAATTAATTATTAATGAATATTTGTCATTTAATTTTAATTGAAAATATTATTGCGAGAAAGAAGTAACCTTTGTTCAAGACTGTTATTTCTGCATCAGTTTGTCATAAAGAAAATATTTCTAATTGACTGTAATGAACAGTCAGAACAATATTCGTTATTGTTTCCTTTTACATATTAAGTGAACACTCAACGCAGAGTTATAAGATTTATTCATTTATTTTGACTAAAATTAAATTTGAAAATGGTGTGATTTTATCGGTCACCATTTTAATGTGGTTTTTATTGTCAAATAATTAGATTTGTTATCAGAATGATAGATCTGTCACCAATTTGTTAACACCAAACTATTCAAATTCAAAAGTCATGAAATTCAAAAAATTCAAAAGTCATGAAATAAGTAGATCGTTCTTCTGATGGTTCTTGTGAAACAGACTGATAACCTAACGATCTAAAAATATTCTTGGAAAACTAACTGGTCCTCCTGGACAGACCTTATGCCATGTACACGTATTCAAATACACAAAAGCAACTGTGACAAAACTGGTCCTCCAGGGCAGACCTTATTCCATGTAGGGGAAGGAGGGATAGAACCGCGTATTTAAGAAAAATTAACTCGAAAAGAATTTCGATTAACTTTTATGTTACAGAACTACACTAATGATTAACCTTACTGTATCAGATATTAATAAACTGAATTCGAATTGGAAAGTGTCACAAAACATTTAAAAAAAATAAACGAAACAGAAACGGACATTTTACGGATCTGTCCGTACCCTGGGGCAGAACCGTAAGATGAACGGGGCAAGGACGAGTACCTATTTAATGCCATTATACAGCGAATGGGCAAGACCGGGTACCTATTTCATGCCATTATTCAATTCGCATTCTTGGCACATAAAGTCGTCTAAATCATCTGGCCGCCCTATGCACCCTTCATGTGCCCAATTATTGCAATTGTTGGTGCACTCCACCCAACCATCATTACTGTTAGTTTTGGAATATGTCTTTGCAATAAAAAATGTATATGGAGTCTTGAGAATCTTCAGCCCCTTTTTTTGAATTTGACCTAGTCTATTTATTAGGCCTTGTAGATTTAGCAGATTTCTTACGTTTGCTACCTTTCTGATGCATATCTCTTTTCACTTGTTGAATTATCACCGGCTTGGTTTTGGCGGCAATCTTTTATTCAAGTCCATTTTTGTAGACTCACAGACTTCATCACTTTTAAAGAACACGAAAGTAGGAATTTATTAGCTTACACCTTCATTGGTTGCAATACAACGTCTGCACTCTTCGGCGACGGGGAAACCCGAACAATTAACACATGGAGAAATGTTAATGCTCAAGACATTGTGCAAGTCTTCAACAAAGAAATTTCAAACGCAAAGCAATTAATTCTCGAATTGTACAAAGTCCGACCTACCGAACAAAATCTAAAGAACTACAGGTTCGTCTTATTTAATAAACATTTTGGTAAGTTTTTTTCTAAGTTTGGTAGACAATAATGTGCTTGTTCGTTTGTGACACTTTTGTTTGTTTGTTTGCTTGTTTGTTTATGACAATAATAAGACTTGTTTCGGTCTACTGAGGAAACCTCTTAAAAAATCCACTATTTTCTACCTTTAGGGTTAAATGGAAATGAGTAAAAATTGCAAATCCAAAATCCACCGCGTCAGAAGTATTTGATAGCCCAATTTCCGGTCTACAGATTTAGTTCTTATGAATTTTGTCGTGCAATGAATAGTATCTGCATAAATGATGCCTAAATACCACACAAAACAGAGTACTCCGACTTACCCCCATCTTGTGCTGCATTTACGCGAACGGTATTCATCATACGGAAAAAGTGGTTAAAACATTTTTTGTGCAACATTTAATGAGGAGTATATGTCTGTAGAAGCATTTTCACGGGAAATTTGACGTTTTAGCAGATATACGTAATAAACTGCATAATGCAGGGGTATCTTATATATAGATATATTAACAATTTTAAAGAATGGCGCAACTACAGTAGGAGTAAGAACTTTTTGTCAGTTAAAACTACATACATTAAACAATATTTCTATCAAGTTTCAAAGCTTTACTAACTTTTCTTTCATGGTCAATTTTAACTTAATTTGCCTAAAGTGTTCCAATAGGTACATTATATTAATGTTTTCAAATTTATTTTCAATTCCATTTCGTAAGTACTTTTTATCATATAATATTTTATTATTTAACGTAATATTTAATGCAGACATTATTTCCCGAAGAAGAAATATATGTATTTTGTAGCTTGAAATTTACAAATAGTAAACCTCTTTTCTACTAATTTGATTTCGGAGTCACAGTGTTTTTCTTTTCCATTTTATTCTTCACTTTCTCCCATTTTCCCAAATTGTCTTATATATATATATATATATATATATATATATATATATATATATATATATATATATATATATATATATATATATATATATATATATATATATATATATATATATATATATATATATATATATATATATATATATATATATATATATATATATATTACAATTTTTAATAAATTTGGTTATCGAGGATATGTAAATAGTATACAAAATTGGACTTGGAACTGATCCATTTCCCATTTTATCCTTCACTTTCTCCCATGTTTCCAAATTGTCTTTTATTAATTGTAAATCTGTATTATAATATAATATAAGTCTATATTATATTATATCTGGGTTCGGGGCCACAATTGTAGAATAGACCCAGGGTACCTCCTACCTGTCGTAAGAGGCGACTAAGGTGACTGAATGGGACTGCCTAGCCGCTTAGACATGACCGGTAACATCTTCAAAGTTATGCTGGGCGGGCGTTGGTGGCACTTGGATGGGTGACCTAGGCAGGCTTGGGCCCGGACTGTGGCGTCTGCCCGAGACCTGGGAACACTCAACACATCTGCCACGGACGCGTGGTCCCATATAAATGGTAATGAGGACCAGAGTAATTAATCTCGGTAACTCAGAACCATACTATCATACATACAAATTGTAGAGACTTTGCCACCAGGCCACCCGTAATAAATAGGATGGTTTGAAGAAAAGTACTCAAGTAAAAAGGAGGAATGCATAAAGGGCCTAATGAGGCCTAAGTGCTGTGGTGGAATGGGAGTGTAACACTACCTTCCACTACACTCCGACCCATATACATACAAGTCTATATTAATATAAACAAATAATTATTATAATAAATCTTTGCAATCTAAGTATGCTATGGGTCACTCACGTTGCCATATTCTTCACCCGCTCTGTATAAAATTACAAATCAAGACTTTTAATGACTTCAAAGAAGTATATTTCATTCCGAATAGTATTTTTAAATATTTTGTAATTTGAGCAGAAACAAAAACGATTTTTAAAAATTCACCCTATTTATTTTTAGCTGGCCTTGTATACAAACAGATATTTTGTCTTACAATATTATAATTACAATCGAATCCTTAAATTTCAATATTTTTTTAAATAAAAATAATCACTTTTTATAAACTATTTTTAACTTGTATGTGTGTGCTTGTTTGGTTCAAATCTTGCAACTGAATTTTGAAGCAGTTAACCTCAACCGATTGAGCTGATGCTATGCATACACTTTTAGTTTGGATCACAATGCATGGTTAGCTAAGTGACGTCATTCTAAATCCAATATGGCAGACCGCCCAAAATGACGGACTAGTTATTTTTATGCACTTTCATGATATGGGTATGAAATGCAAGGATTTACTGGTAAGGATACGAAAATAACCTGACGTCACTCTAAATCCAATGTGGCGGACTCCCAAAGATGGTGGATTAAGTTTTATTATGCATCCCCAAAGCTGCAAATGCTAGGGATTGTTTAGTGGTGGTTGAACACCTGTTGTAGGGACTAACAAGGGTCAACTGCAGGCGATAAAAAATTTCAAGATGGCAGACCTAAGATAACGATCAAAAACTTAGTTGCTCCAATCCGTCTGATATTTTGTTATTCCGGGGTTTTTGGAGTTCCCCGCTTACGATTTTGGGGTCGAATTGTTCGGGTCAAATCGTGCAACTGAATTTTAAAAATACGCCTTGTTTGGCTTCATACTATGACTTGTGTAATTTGGCGAGATGGGCGTCAATCGCATTGATTTGTAATCTGTTTATGAGAAAGAAAGCTCCAAAATCAAACCCGGAACTGTGTTTCCTTGCAAGGGTCTCTGCAATTTCCGGCAAAATATAGTCACGGTACTGCTGAACGAAGGATGTTGCCAGTTATATTACGCTAGGCTTGCACAGTACACAAAATGCAGGGTGGTACTGTCGACTGTTACTGTTGTCTATTTAGACTCTTCGCTGCTAGTCAAGCGTATGTGGCCTTAAGTAGAGTCAAATCACTAGAAGGTCTCCTTATTGAATGACTAGACTGTACTAAATTAACACGCAAACTACCATGCAACAATGACGTATTAAATGCAATGACTTAGAAACATGTCTAGCCATAACTAAAAAATTAAAAATATATTAATAGTAATATTTTTTTTAAAAACAAGCTGTTACATAAATTCTCCAAAAGAAGAACATAAATTTTAAATTAAATTAAACTAACTCGGAGTAGTTTCCACAAACACCAAAGCACTTTCACTTCGCTCGACGCGCGTTTCACCAACCAAGTTGGCATCATCCGGAGACGATTAAAACCAGTTTTAATCAGCGAGCAAGTCAATATCCTCGCCCAAAATTGGAATGGCCTCATATTCCGATGCTAACGATTATGCAGTGGAATGTGAAAATTTTGCCAAAGTTACCCTTCCTTTAGCGCTCCATAGCTCCGTCGCTATTGGTTGTACAGAAAAAGGTACGCGATAAATGTTTTGAGAAGCGTTTTGCGTTAAAAAGCACAACTATGGCGCTATAGCCCAAAAACTGGAAAAAGTGCCGATAGTTATTTCCCCCTCCCTAAGCGACCTCAGGTGTGGGGATGACGGAAACTTGGAATTGTTTTCTTCTAATCATCTCGAACAACACATAAAAAAACCAAACTTGCCGGACCTATTGATCGAGGAACCCCCTTTTTAAGTCTCTGGCGACTAGACAAAACAGAACAAAATTTAGTTTGATTAAGTATCAACTTTTGGTATAAGGTAAATTTGGCTAAATCACATTACTTTTACAGGAGAAATCTACTTTAGTTTTATAATATGTACCGTTACTTTTGGTCCCCCCTGAAGACTGCCCCAATGAATTTTTAATAGCGAAATAATTTTGTCATAGGATCCAACACCTTGCATGGTATCAGCCTCAGGCAGGTACAGGACTGTTATCTAACGTATCATATTTCAATAATACCGATATAAAATTATTCGTATCCAAATACAAAACAACTCAATAAATATAATGTGTGACACCATTCGTTAAGTTTGATGTTTACAAAATTCCAACCGGTACAATCAAGATTTCTTTAATTAAGTATTAGCGTTGAAGCATTTACAAATGAACATTCGCGAAAATATAACATTTCGTTCGGCGCTATTCCTTTTGCATTCCT
>CAXKVY010003865.1:0-13098 GCA_964058915.1 Tetropium fuscum | reverse complement strand
ATGCAAATATTGAGGAAAAGAGGTTTTTTGTCTATAATTTACTTAGACGACCTTACATTATTCGGCGAATGCAAGGAAGAATGTAAAAATAATACAAACGAATCGATCGCCCTTCTTCAGTCATTAGGCTTTCTAATAAATTTGGAAAAAAGTAATTTAATTCCCTCACGAAAATGTAAATTTTTGGGTTTTGTATTTCATAGTGCAGATTTAACAATGTCTCTACCGCAGGAAAAACGTACTTTTATCTTGGAAAAAATTAGATCTCTATTAAAACAAAAAACCTATTAAAACAAAAAACGTTTTTTGGCAAAAATAATTGGATACCTTATATCTAGCTGTCCAGCAGTGAAGTATGCGTGGCTTTATACAAAACACTTAGAAAGGCAAAAATATTTAGCTCTTAAAACACAAAATAATAATTATAATGCAATGGTGAATATCTCCAAAGACGCATGTAATGAACGCCCTATGGTGGGTTCATACTATCCCAACAACACAAATCTCATTAATACCTAAGAAGTTTGAGTTAGAAATATATTCGGACTCATCCAAACAAGGCTGGGGTATTTTTTGTGCGGGGGAAAGGTCGCATGGGTTTTGGAGTCAGTCAGAAATAAAATCGCATATTAATTATTTGGAGCTGTCAGCGGCGTTTATTGGTTTAAAATGCTTTACGAAATTTAAAAGAAACTGCGACATTCTCTTACGCATTGACAATACTACAGCTATAACATACATAAACCAGATGGGGGGCACTAAACATTTGCGGTTATTAAATCTATCACAAAGGATCTGGAAATGGTGCGAATTTAGAAATATCTGGATATATGCATCATATATTCCATCCACAGAGAACGTAGAAGCAGATACTGAGTCCAGATCAAAGGCTGTTGAAACCGAGTACAGTTTACATACATCAGCCTTTAATAAAATAAAAGATTATTTTGGTACCCGAGAAATAGACTTAATCGCTTCAAAATTAAATTGTAAATGTCCGATTTATATATCGTGGAAAAGAGATCCGGAGTCTATTGCAGTTGATGCATTCACTATAGACTGGTCCGGAGTATTTTTCTATGGCTTCCCACCATTTCCATTAATAGCAAAAACGTTAAGAAAAATATCTCACGATAAGGCGACAGGTATACTAGTGGTACCTCACTGGGAAACTCAATCGTGGTATCCTCTTTTCAGGAATCTACTAATTTCTGAACCTATTTACTTCCAGCCCAAAGAGAATTTATTATTATCTCCTTTCAGCCAGAGTCATCCGTTGTGGGCATCTCTTATCCTGGTTGCAGGCACATTATCAGGGACTTTTTGCATGTCAAATGCAGTCAATTTATTTCAACCAACGATCAATCAGTTTTTAACATTTTTACAAGAAAACTTTGATAAAGGTGCCAAATACAGCACACTTAATTTTTTGCGAGCAGCTATAAATTTAATACTGTTCAAAGATCGATAAAGAGTTACTTGGTCGCTTTATGAAGGGTATTTTCAGACAGAGGCTAATATACACAAAATATGGAGAAACGTGGGACCCCAAGTAGTTCTTACACACTTAAATTCTTGGTACCCTTCAGACAAATTAACCCTTAAACAACTAACTCTCAAAACTGTTACTTTAATTGCCCTTAGCACAGCACATAGATTACAAACAATTAATAAAATAAAAATAAATCAGATAATAGAGTTAGAGGATAGGCTTGAAATAATGATTTTTGACATTCTTAAAACATCAAAACAATCGTTTTCTCAACCGAAATTAATTTTACCTAAATTCTCACATAATCCTAGAATATGTGTAGCATCGACCTTAATATATTACATAAGAAAGACAGCTCCCTTAAGAGGCACGATGAAATAATTATTTATAACTCACCGAAAACCCTTTCGTACAGCGACCACACAGACTTTATCGAGGTGGATTAAGGAAACTATGGAAGTAAGTGGGATTGATACGAAAAAATTCTCTGCGTATTCTACACGACATGCCGCATCATCAGCGGCCTATAGGTCAGGGATCACTATCGAGACAATTAGGTCTAGTGTAGGCTGGTCCAAAGACTCTGATATCTTGTTTAGATTCTATAATAGACCCATTGTAGACAAAACCAATTTTGCAAAAAGTGTATTTAAATGTTCCTAAATATTCTGTTATATGATAATTTATATTTAATTATATATAAAAAAAATATAATAATACTTATATGTAGTTATATAGATACTAATTTTTCGAAACGTTTATTGTTGTCATGAATCTTTACAAAATTCTGACGTTTAAAGGTGTAGGACCAAAATATCGCTCATGTCTATTTATTCCTTTAACACCCTGTAGATGTGTTCTGTGAGGACCGGACCAGGAAGTATAATTTAGGATTAAACGACTTACCTGTAAGGAAGTTCAATCATAATTATACGACTGGTCCGCTCCGAAACAGAACACCCCACCCCGACCAAGTGTCCTTCCTTGAATTTTTCCTACCCCAGCATTCGCGATAAGAATCCTAAAAATCGTAATAAAGTAGCTCGGGCCCGGAGGAGCCGTGTGAGTCATGGTTGTCTTATCTTTTAACATATAGTGCACATAACACATTAGAATGCGTTACTACAGGGTGTTCTGTTTCGGACCGGACCAGTCGTATAATTATGATTGAACTTCCTTACAGGTAAGTCATTTAATCCTAAAGTATGTTTGTATATTTACATATTTAAATTTTGCTTTTCAATATCTATGTACCTATAAACCAAGATAATTGATATGTTTTAATTCAAGGAAGGAGTCATGTGTAATGCCAAAAGGTAAATATTTAATATTTTGTGTGTCTGATGTGTAGTATATTTTGGTATTTTGGGTTTTGTTTGTTTGTGTTGCTGAATGGGTTCCTCTGGTTAATACTAAATATCTACCATCGTTTTAATAATAAAAGTAATAACAAGGTTATAGTAGGTGATATTTCCTTTCTGTTTTCTTTTTGCATTTCTATAATTTGAGCTAACACCGTTTATTTCACAGATGATTACACTGAGTTAACTGTTGATGAAAAAGTGGTAAACCAAGAAAAATTACGGATCATTGACGCGCTATCAAAGACAAAAACAGATCTAAATACAGCTCAATTTTCTGTCAACAGAAAAATTGAAACATGAAATGTTGCAAATTATTGGTAGCCTTACTAACACGGAAGAATTGGATTTGGTGAAAAATATGCTAGCTCCTATTCAGCCCACTGTAACTGCATTCAGAAATTCCAAAACAAAATTGTGTGAAAAACTAGATCAAAAGGTACCGCACAATAAAAAGATCAACCAGCAAAGGCGACTTTACAAGACCAAGAAAGCAACATCAAGGAGAACAGTTCTTCAGCTATCAAAACCAGATAGTAGATAAGCAAATGAAGTTGCTTTAAATTTGTTATTAATGAATCCTTGATAATAATTATTGATCGATTTATCATTGTATTGTAAAAACTAGATCAAAAGGTACCGCACAATAAAAAGATCAACCAGCAAAGGCGACTTTACAAGACCAAGAAAGCAACATCAAGGAGAACAGTTCTTCAGCTATCAAAACCAGATAGTAGAGAAGCAAATGAAGTTGCTTTAAATTTGTTATTAATGAATCCTTGATAATAATTATTGATCGATTTATCATTGTATTATGTTTTAGTTATTTCTTATTTTGTGTTGACAAATAAATCCGTTTGTACTAGTATGTGCCCCCCCCCCCCAAGTACAATAAAAAATAATACATAACTGTTGTTCATTTACTTAATCTCTACCAGAAAAGTTTTAACGGCCATCGTAGGTGGCTTACATATCCACCCATATAGTTCCTTGGTGGTGCGGTAACCGGGGTGCCCCGCTTATCTCTCACGAAACAAGCAGGACACGCGATATACATGGGGGTTGCGTATCTTGTAGAATTCCTTCAATCAACGCATCAAACAGATACTCTGCTCAACTGTGCTGTTGCGCTACAGTAGTTAACAGTGTGACTATAAGATTTAAATTCCGGGATGTAACAAATATTAAACATGAACGATTCCTTAATATGATGTTTTCCCTGACACCGATAATATGTAATATGTAAAATTGCCTTTTTCAAAACTAAATAGGTGCAGAAACATTCTGAAAATTCATTGCCACCACAATATGACTACCTGAAGCTATACAGTAACATGAAGCCATTACCTACAAGTTGTAGCTACGACTGCTTCTAGTTTTTTATTTATTTACACGCAATTATTTTTGTTTTTTTTTATAAATTTCCTTATTCCTTAGACTAGGTACCTACTTTTTCATTTATAAATTTGTGGTGAAATTATAAGTTTATTTTACATTTTTTTACAATATTTACCTTATTTTCTAAACTGTAAAGGCATACAACTTATATAACCGATTGCTGTAATCCCCTTTTTAAAAAATCTATTATAATTAATAAAACTAAATTTTATTCTTTTACAAATTTTATAATCTTTGACAAAAAATCTTTTGAGTGAAAACATTCCACCCCCGAGAAGGGGTGGTAGGTGGCATCCACCTTCAGGGTAAAAGCGCACATCGGCGTTGACACGTGCACCTTTTGGGCCATCCCCTAACCACTCAAGATCACTAAAGGGAGTAGGTTGCCTGGTAACTTCGAGGGGGGAGAGACGAGAGAGGGGACAGCTACGTCATGTGTTTGCCCGATTTGCCGTACTTCCTACATTTCAAGGTTCATTGTCATATGTTATTCATATTTAAGGAGTTTATTTGGTTGTTTAAAATACATTGTGCTGGGTGAATTCCTTGTGTTTGGGTTTATGTTTTGATGTTCTAAAAATTTTAACTTCTACACAAGGATACATTTTCTGATAAAAAAGAAATTATAAAAAAGTCAGTCGACTATATAGCTTGCAAAGTTGAAGATGTTCCAAAAGAATTGATCAAGTCATTTTCTCGGCAAAGAGATTTTCTCAGAATGAAATTCCTAAATATGCAGATTAATGACAGAAAAGCAGAAAAAAATAGTTAATTAAAAATTAAATAAAATTTTGTTTTTCTTAACATATCACTGTTTTCAGCTTATTAAATTAATAAAAACATCGCCCGTACAACCGTAAGCGTGAAGAAAGCGTACAAGAAGTAGAATATTTCCTGTCATATATCAAAATGCCAAAAATTATATCTCACTCTAATTACTGTACGGTTTTTTTATGCATACAGGGTGGTTGAATAGCGGCCTTAGAGTTGAGCTAGAATTTTTTTTTAAACACTTGTAGTCCCCCTCTGGGTTCGGGGCCACAATTGTAGAATAGACCCAGGGTACCTCCTACCTGTCGTAAGAGGCGACTAAGGTGACTGAATGGGACCGCCTAGCCACTTAGACTTAGACACACCGGTAAGATCTTCAAAGTTATGCTGGGCGGGCGTTGGTGGCACTTGGATGGGTGACCTAGGCAGGCTTGGGCCCGGACTGTGGCGTCTGCCCGAGACCTGGGAACACTCAAAACATCTGCCGCGGACGCGTGGTCCCAGATAAATGATAATGAGGACCTGAGTAATTAATCTCGGTAACTCAGAACCATACTATCATACATACAAATTGTAGAGACTTTGCCACCAGGCCACCCGTAATAAATAGGATGGTTTGAAGAAAAGTACTCAAGTAAAAAGGAGGAATGCACAAAGGGCCTAATGAGGCCTAAGTGCTGTGGTGGAATGGGAGTGTAACACTACCTTCCACTACACCCGACCCATATACATACATACATACATACATAAACACTTGTGGAGATGTGATTTTTTCTGGGCATTCTGAATCTTATGTAAGAAAAAAATTAATATCAAATACCTAACTAATATATTTTCAAAAAACTTGTTTCCAATAAAAAAAATCACCATGTATATTTGTATTGGAAATGAAATTTTATGATAGGCACCGATATTCGACATTCAAATTTATTTGAATAACCGTTAACCGCTTTTATTTAAACGCAGATAAAGGTAATAAGGTTGTTATTTTAGATAAAGAGAAATATTATGAACGGGTAAACAACCTAATTAGTAATGGTCCTTATAAATAACTTACTAGAAACCCTTCATCAAGAATGACCACTGAAATAAAAAATGTCCTCAAATCATGTAACAACCTTATTACTCCACCTGTGAAGAACAGGTTACATGTATCTAACCCTACCGTACCTACGTAGATTGTATTGTCTACCAAAAATTCATAAGCCAGGGAAGTCGGTGCGTCCAATAGTATCGTCTATTGGATCTCCGACTTACCACTTATCAAAATGGTTGACTAAGGAATTTGAAAGTTTGCCCATTGCACAGCCTAGTTTTTCAGTTAAAAATTTGAATGATTTCATCAATAAGGTCAAGATTATTCAATTGCAAGAGGGTAAAATTTTGATTTCCTTTGATGTTTGTTCATTATTTCCGAGTGTACCAATTCCACAGACCTTGGACTATCTTGAGTAATTACTCGAATTAAACAACTATAGAAAAGAAGTAACTGAAGAATATATAAACCTCACAAAACTTTGTATGAAACAAAATTGCTTCTGTTTCAATGACAAGTGACAAGTTCTATGAACAACATGAAGGAACCGCAATGGGTAACTGTTTATCGCCTTTCATTGCTGATGTCTTCATGAGTCGATTTGAAACTGAAGCAAAAGAAGAATTTTTTCTTAGGATTTGGCTGAGGTATGTGGATGACATTTTTGCGTCTTTGACTCTAAGATTGCGGATGTAGAAAACTTCTGTTCCAAATTAAATAGTCGTTTCACTTCTGTAAAGTATATATATATATATATCAAATTCTAACCTATTGTCACTATTTTTAATTACTAATACATCTAAAAATGGAAGTTTTCCATTATTTCCTAGTTCATATGTAAACTTTACAGAAGTGAAATGACTATTTAATTTGGAACAGAAGTTTTCTACATCCGCAATCTTAGAGTCAAAGACGGCAAAAATGTCATCCACATACCTCAGCCAAATCCTAAGAAAAAATTCTTCTTTTGCTTCAGTATGTATATATATATATATATATATGTGTATATATATATATATATATATATATATATATATATATATATATATATATATATATATATATATATATATATATATATATATATATATATATATATATATATATATATATATATATATATATATATATATATATATATATATATATATATATATATATATATATATATATATATATATATATATATATATATATATATATATATATATATATATATATATATATATATATAAATATAAATATATATATATATATATATATATATATATATATATATATATATATATATATATATATATATATATATATATATATATATATATATATATATATATATATATATATATATCAAATTCTAACCTATTGTCACTATTTTTAATTACTAATACATCTAAAAATGGAAGTTTTCCATTATTTCCTAGTTCATATGTAAACTTTACAGAAGTGAAATGACTATTTAATTTGGAACAGAAGTTTTCTACATCCGCAATCTTAGAGTCAAAGACGGCAAAAATGTCATCCACATACCTCAGCCAAATCCTAAGAAAAAATTCTTCTTTTGCTTCAGTTTCAAATCGACTCATGAAGACATCAGCAATGAAAGGCGATAAACAGTTACCCATTGCGGTTCCTTCATGTTGTTAACTAATTAATTTTTTATATTTCCTGTTTTATTCTATAATTTATTTAAAAATTTATTTTGAATAAGAATATCGTTTTTAGACCTAATATAAAGCGTTTCCGTATTAAATAATGACAAAAGAACACAATAATTATCTTACTTAAAAAGGCCGTTATATATATATATATATATATATATATATATATATATATATATATATATATATATATATATATATATATATATATATATATACATATATATATATATATATATATATATATATATATATATATATATATATATATATATATATATATATATATATATATATATATATATATATATATATATATATATATATATATATATATATATATATATATATATACAGGGTGTCAGTTTTTTGTAGACAAACTTTAACAGGGGATAGAACGCACGTTTTTAAAAAGAAAAGTGCCTATAAATATATGGCTGATCTAGCTTCCTAAGGAAGATACAAGGTGTTAAAGTTTCATTTTTTTTTACATTAATGTGTAATATTTTCTGAACGGAATGATATATTCACTAAATATTTTACACATATCTTAACCTGCATAGGATCAACATGTTGTATTGTTCCTATCGAAAATACTATAGTGGATGTTACTTTTTTCGGGTACTTCGGATATTCTGCATAATGGAACTTTTTTTTCGTACGCCACTGACATTATCTGATACATATTTCTAAAATAACGGCCCCTTAGTAACAATTTTGATCTCTTGTAATTTTGCTCTAACTACGACAGTTTTAGAGATATTGGCCGTTGTTTCTCTGACAGTGTAATGTCGTTCTTATATTTTTTTTCTCGAATTTTCTTTATGACTTATAAACGAACGCTTAGATTTTTTCATGTTTGGGGGATAATGCCTATTAATTAAGGCGCATAAAACAAGCGGTAAGAATGTTCAAAAACTTGCACAGTGGCGGGTGGAAGGGGTGCTCCACCCCTTTCGTAAACAGAACATCTACGCCAAAGACTATTTAAAAAAAAACTGTTATTTTCATTATCTACATACAGTTTAACAAAAATAATGTCCCTTCTTACTTGGAAAGAGATAAAGAGATTTCGGCTTTTTAGAATCCTTAACAAACCATATTTAGGTAGGTTTCGTTGAAAGAATTAAATATTTAGCCGATAATTATTATTGCTAATAAATAAATTACTTAATTTAGTACCACATCAAACACTAAAAATCAAAATAACTAGGAAACGCACAGGAATTTCGAAACAGAAGAAGGGACATTATTTTTGTTAAACTGTATGTAGATAATGAAAATAACAGTTTTTTTTAAATAGTCTTTGGCGTAGAAGTTCTGTTTACGAAAGGGGTGGAGCACCCCTTCCACCCCGCCACTGTGCAAGTTTTTGAACATTCTTACCGCTTGTTTTATGCGCCTTAATTAATAGGCATTATCCCCCAAACATGAAAAAATCTAAGCGTTCGTTTATAAGTCATAAAGAAAATTCGAGAAAAAAAAATATAATAACGACATTACACTGTCAGAGAAACAACGGCCAATATCTCGAAAACTGTCATAGTTAGAGCAAAATTACAAGAGATCAAAATTGTTACTAAGGGGCCGTTATTTTAGAAATATGTATCAGATAATGTCAGTGGCGTACGAAAAAAAAGTTCTATTATGCAGAATAGTCGAAGTACCCGAAAAAAGTAACATCCACTATAGTATTTTCGACAGGAACAATACAACATATTGATCCTATGCATGTTAAGATATGTGTATAATATTTAGTGAATATATCATTCCGTTCAGAAAATATTACACATTAATGTAAAAAAAAATTAAATTTTAACACCCTGTATCTTCCTTAGGAAGCTAGATCGGCCATATCTTTATAGGCACTTTTCTTTTTAAAAACGTGCGTTCTATCCCCTGCTAAAGTTTGTCTACAAAAAACTGACTCACCCTGTATATATATATATATATATATATATATATATATATATATATATATATATATATATATATATATATATATATATATATATATATATATATATATATATATATATATATATATATATATATATATATATATCTGTTACATTTATTTGGTAGTTAATTACAATAATTAATATAGAACTGCCAATATAATTCCGCCAATAAAATCAGCGTTTAACAATCGGATAACTTTAACAGACACTTTACCGAGGTGGATATACCGGCCCTTTATTTTAATACGCTACATTTAAATCGGGCAAACAGATGATGTATTCCGCGCTGGCCTCTGATTGGCGCAAGGCAACCTACTCCCTTTAGTAATCTTGGTACCGTCTATTAATATTTGCTAGAGATGGGAATAATGGTTCCTCGTCAATCGCGTTACTTCAGCGAAAGCTCTTGTCGAATACCATAACTTGACTGATTAACTGATTCACTTTCCCGCCTAGCCGCTTAGACTTGACACCGGTAAGATCTTCAAAGTTATGCTGGGCGGGCGTTAGCAGCACTTGGATGGGTGACCTAGGCAGGCTTGGGCCCGGATTGTGGCGTCTGCCCGAGACCTGGGAACACTCAACACATCTGCCGCGGACGCGTGGTCCCAGATAATGAGGACCAGAGTAATTAATCTCGGTAACTCAGAACCATACTATCATACATACAAATTGTAGAGACTTTGCCATCCGTAATAAATAGGATGGTTTGAAGAAAAGTACTCAAGTAAAAAGGAGGAATGCAAAAAAGGCCTAATGAGGCCCAAGTGCTGTGGTGAAATGGGAGTGTAACACTACCTTCCACTACACTCCGACCCATATACATACATACATACATACTGATTCTCTTAATCTATACGAATACCGTTCAAAAATAACACGACTGAGCAACGTCGCGATGGATATTCCCCCGCTTCATTTCGTTTCAATACCATTAGGTGGAGGCCGGAGCATCTAGCCGCGACGCGATAAATCGCGACAAATATTGTTTGGCCGCAGAAACAGGTTGAGCCTTGCTAAAGTAAAAACACTTATTTTTGCATTACAACGCAGATCTGTGAAGTTACCTTTACGAAGTTATACGGTACCTTTTAATTATAATTAAGAATTATGGCTGTTAATTTAGAGATTTTGATTTAGTTTCTGATGTTATATAACATAGTTCCTTTTAATTTGTTGTAAGCAAAAGCACGTTTTATTTACCCAAATGTTAAATGTTATACCTATTCCTATACATGATAAGACGTTAATGTTATATATTGTTTTAGTTTTTGTTTTTGATATATATTTTTTATTTTTATTATTTTTGTATCTTATTATATTTAATAAATAAACGTAAATAAAGTACTTTATTTACGTCTTTTACTTTAGTAATAAAGTACTTTATTTATTAGTCCTATTACCTATTTTCCTATGTTATATTGTGCGCTGGTCGCCGCTAATAAGTGTTTATTTGGTATTTCGACGACAGCTTTTACCCCAGTGTATAACCAGTTCAACCAGTTGGCCCAGTTGCCATCTATCGACGCTGGCGCTGGTCATTGCGACGCGATTCGGCGATGGTGAGGTCCAAAGTACGGCCGGCCACAGCCTGAACATAACAAAACGGCGATGGAACAACGAGAAACTGTATGAGTGTATAGTTTGTAACAGACATATTGTCTGTAACCGACATATACGAGAATGACAAAATGCCGCATCGTACAAGGACGCGGCTACGCTTTGACGAGATCAAAGTCGGTTCGCGCCGCTTATCGAAGACATCGGGTTTCCCTTTGAAGATGCGGCATTTTTTCATTCTCATATATGTCTGTTACAAACAATATGCCTCGATTCGCGACTGACGCTGCCGGTTGGTTAGAAGCTATCGTTCCTGCGTTTCATACCTAATCCCAGTCAGTGCGCATTTCGTCTCGAGTCGTTATTCAGTAACGCGTTATTTAGTTATCTAGCAACGTTTCGCGACGCGATTTTAAAATACCGCGATTAAATAACGTTACCGAATTCGCGACCCATCCCTACTTTACATCATTAGGTGTAGACGCCACGCCATGATATTAGTAGCACGTGTTGACGCCACGGCATAGATTAGTAGCATAATACAAAGACAATGGTATGCCAGCGCGCAAGTAATATGACGTCAGGTGGACTACGACATTTCCACACAGAGACATTTTAACGGGTACCTACCTACCTACCTATAGCGGAGTAAAATCAGATGTGTAGAATATGTCTTTTTTTTTATTAAGCTATAACTAAATGGGACATCAACATCATTTAAAGCATAGTTTTGGCCATTCATCATGTGAATAACAATCAATTTTAGTAGGAACCAATTTTGCAAATTATTTTTTGCCTTGCCCGCGAAATAATTTCAAAAACACGTTTTTTAAAACATACATTGCGCTATTAACACAACGGCTCAGGATATAACAATGAAATTATGGCTATTTATAGAAAACATTACAGTGCTTCCGATGGCAAAAATTACCGAAGTTTTTAACATATGATACGTTTCTGAAAAAATTAGCCTTAAAATCGCTACTAGCAAATCTGTGCACGGAAAACTTCACCCTGCGGAGAGTTATGTTAATTATTAAGAATTTATATACTTATGAATTCATCGAAAGAAATGTAGACAAAACTATGAAAAAGTTTTTTTTAGAGAAGGAAGTGCGGCTCGACCGTTTGGAGCGGCGCGGCGTAAATATAAGGAGTTTTGTCAAGTAGCTGATATTATACACATCACATATTCAATATTTAATTACATAGTTGGTACATATATAATAAATAATGCCAATAAAAGAATAAAATGTCAGTAACATCGGCGGTTATAACTTTTGTCTTCTCTTTTCGGCTCTGAAGTTTATCGTTTGTAATTTGTTTGCTCTATCTTGTGTATTTTTTGGAAGATGCAACGTAGGTAGCGCATCTCGTTTTAGTAATCATACCATTATTTAAATTAATTGTATTCACTCTTTTGCACAGAGTACGGTCATTGTTTTGAGAACTCTTCAATCTTAGGGAAGCGATAGTATTTGAGGTTACTTCCTTTAGTATTTCGACTATTATTACAACACCTCGCAACAGCACAGGTTGACATTGTTTAAAAAATTGTAGCACATATAATAATACTCATGTATACCTACACAAAACGCAAAATCTGGTCAATTGTGAATTTCAATTTGAAAACAACAGTAGGTAAGTATTTACATTGAACTGTGTAAAAATCGCCCATAAAATCATATTGGCGAGAAATACGTCATGTGGACTACATGCACCACACGACTGACCAATTTTGGTTTATCAACCTGACATACCATTTCACCCATTGTCTTTGTATCATGATTAGCTTTGTTTGTCTATGATGATTAGTAGACGCGTAGCTCATGTCAAGGGGTGACGCGTAGAAAACAGC
>CAXKVY010003864.1:0-26746 GCA_964058915.1 Tetropium fuscum | reverse complement strand
AGAAAGTTTTTTTAAACTAGTCCTTTAGGGTTATAATCGCTAAAATTTAAAAAAATAACGATTTTTTTGCGTTTTCTTCGTTTTTTGACGTTGCGTTCGGCGCTCGAGGTCGCAAACTTGGATCATTCATTAGGCCAACATCATAAACAAGTGCTGACGTGCTGACGTGAAGTCAAATAAAGAATCTGTGGATGACAATGTCTGTGTTTTAGTAAGTAGAGCAAATCTGTGGCTGGGGTCTTCAAACAACTTTATATGACGAAGAAAAGCAAGTAGTGTAGGATATGAAGATTAATATCAAACACCCAAAATCTGTGGCTGAGCTAATAAATAATGATTTTTTTGGAAATATATAGACAACCCTTAGTTATGCGACAATAAAATTTCGCAGGAATGTGAAGCATCCAATACAGTACACGGCAGTGTGTATGGTTTTCTTTGTCACGCCTCGAAAATATTAAAAAAATAATAATTTATCGAAAAAAGTTATATTTTTTGTACTTTATGAAATAACTAGAAAACCCTTTGATGTGCCGTTATGAAAATTTGCAAAAAGGCGAAGAAACCGATATAGTACATGGCACTTTGCATGCTTTTCTTTGTCACGCCTCGAAAGTATTTTAAAAAAAATAATTTATCACGAAAAGTTATATTTGCTTTTACTCTTTTGGAAAAATCCAGAAAACCAATAGATGTGCCTTTATGAAATTTTGCAGAAAGGTGCAGCAACCGATGTAGTATACGACAGATTATATGGTTTTGTTTGTCACGCCTCGAAAATATTAAAAACATAATAATTTATCGGAAAAAGTTGTATTTTTTTTACTTTCTATGAAATAACTAGAAAACCCTTCGATATACCTTGAAGCAACTGATACAGTACTCGGCAGTGTGTATGGCTTTTTTTGTCACGCCTCGAAAATATTTTTAAAAAAATAATTTATCAAGAAAGGATATATTTCCTTTTACTCTCCTGGGAAAAAAGTAGAAAACCCTGTGATGTGCCTTTATGAAATTTTGCGGAAAGGTGAAGAAACCGATATAGTACACGGCACTTTGCATGGTTTTCCTTGTTACGCCTCGAAAATATGTTTAAAAAAATAATTTATCAAGAAAGGATATATTTCCTTTTACTCTGTTGGAAAAACCTAGAAAACCTTTTGATGTGCTTTTATGAAATTTTGCGCAAAGGTGAATAAACCGTTAGAGTACACGGAACTTTGTATGGTTTTCTTTGTCACGCCTCGAAAATATTTAAAAACAATAATTTATTACGAAAAGTGATATTTCCTTTTACTCTTTTGGAAAAATCTAGAAAACCATTAGATGTGCCTTCATGAAATTTTCGCAGAAAGGTGAAGCAACCGATCCAGTATACGACAGTTTTTATGGTTTTGTTTGGAAATATATAAATGACCCGTCCAAGAGTTTTCGAAGATACGGTGCGCGCAAGGTTCTCCGATTGGGCTCAAACTTTAGGATCTTATAAGAGTGAAAAGTTCAAAAAGGTGCTAATTCTTGAAACAGCTCTTAAATATATGTGCGATAGCTCATTGGATTCGGAATGACGATGACGTCTAGAAAAATATAACGAAATGATTTATCAGCACACAAAAAATTGCAAAAGTTATAAACAAATTAAGATGGAAAAAAGGCATTTAGTTATTCGCTTATAACTCAAAAATTATTGAGGGTATATGGAGAAGAAGGCGCTCTGTTTGATTTTTTTTGTTTCCTCTGGGCTAGCTGCAGTCTGAATTTCTAGTTGTTTTGCACTATATAATTCATTGCTAATTATCAGTTTATCTCCATTTATATGTGCTTGTAGGCCTTTCTGCGTTGCTTACCAACGGTGTTTTACTAGTATTTTATTGAGAGCCCTGTCCTCGTTGCTTAGGTCGTGGTTAACGAATATACCTCGCTCCCTAAGTTTCGCTGATTTTTTAAGAATTAATATTTTTTTATTGAGTAATGTAAATTCTAGTAGTATTGGTATTTTTGGTTTATTTTTGGGGCCCTAATAGCAAATGTTTCTGAGGTCACGATCTGAAAATTCTATTTTAAGTGCATCTGTAAATAATTTTGTAACTGTTTCTTGAAGGTTGTCGGATTGTTGTATTCCAAAGACGACTAAATTATTTTTTCTTATTTTCCGGTCTAGTTCAATATATTTATTTGCAAGAGTTTTATGATTTAGTTCAAGGGTTTTAATTTTTTCCTCGTATATGCGGAGTGTTGACTTGACTTCTTTATTTAATT
The DNA here is from genome assembly GCA_964058915.1 of Tetropium fuscum. Lineage (NCBI taxonomy): Eukaryota > Metazoa > Arthropoda > Insecta > Coleoptera > Cerambycidae > Tetropium > Tetropium fuscum. The sequence continues at coordinate 24,487 of CAXKVY010003864.1, read as the reverse complement.
CACCAATTTGTTCTTGTAATTCCTTCTTTATTTCTTCCTTTCGATTATTATATGTGTTTGTTAATTGCGTAAATAATTGATTTAAAAATTGTTTCTGCATTGCACTGGTGAATTCAGACATTTTTTGTTAATTCTATTTTGTTACTACTGTAGATACTTTTGCTGTACTGTAGATCATAAAATATAAAATGTTATTATTATTTAATTAAGACAGGGATACAATTCTTCCGCACCCAGGGGCCGATCAGGGTGACTAATAGAAACACAATCTAGGGGGACCACGGAAAGGTATAACAAAGTGTGTACAGAGGAAATTATACTGCACGGTATATATATATATATATATATATATATATATATATATATATATATATATATATATATATATATATATATATATATATATATATATATATATATATATATATATATATATATATATATATATATATATATATATATATATATATATATATATATATATATATATATATATATATATATATATATATATATATATATATATATATATATATATATATATATATATTTATATTATATTTTTTTTGTTTTGTTCGTTTTTGAGCTATGACGTCATCGACATTTTTTTAAAATGACAACCCATATTTTTTTTCACGAATTTCGATAGAGCACATTTTTCTGAGTGCGAATGTGTCAAAAACATAGTACCTTTAACATTAAAGTGTTCGAGATATTCGGTAGCAAAGTTTTAAGAATGAATTATACAAGCGATGACCAAATGCTAATCATTTATCAAGAAAGCGCAGGAAAAACAACAGTTTTGACAGTTGTCACAATTTTGAAGTTTTTCCTCGCAAGTTTGTGTTTTAATCAGTTGAATAATATCATTAAGTAAGTTGATTAATCATTATTCCATCATAATTCATTTTATTTAAAAATGGTCCGTCGTTTGAGTGAAAGGGAAAGAATCGAAATTTTGATGATGATCGGTTACGGGGACAGAGCTCGCACACAAGTAGAAGTTTGCCGTTTATTTAACAACAAATATCCAAACAGAGAACCAATTACACAGTCCACCGTTAGCAAAATAGAACAAAAGTTTTTAGAAGTGGGTCATACGAGAGATCGCCCTAGAACGGGTCGTCCACCAGTGCAACAAGATGTTAAATTGAATGTTCTACTAGAGCTTCAAGAAAATCCCCATTTACCCACCCGCCAAGTGGCGGCAAACAACGGAATAGTTCAAAGCTCCGTCTTGAAATATTTGAAATTGAACAAATGGCATCCGTATAAAGTGGTTTTGGTCCAAGAGTTAAACGAAGATGATCCTGACCGTAGGTTACAGTTTTGCCAAACCATGTTGCAACGCCTGATTGATGACGACGGATTTTTACGCAATATTGTTTTTTCTGATGAGGCTACCTTTTATCTCGACGGCACAGTTAACCGGCAAAACTGTAGGTATTGGTCTCCTGAAAATCCACACTGGAAAATGGAAACTCGTAGTCAGTTTCCACAAAAAGTTAACGTTTGGGCTGGTATTGTAGGTAATCGTATTTTGGGTCCATTTTTCTTTGAAGGCGTATTAACAGGTGAAATATATTTAGAATTTTTAAGAGACGACTTAGTCCCTGCACTTGCGGTACTTTACCCAAATGACGTAGATCCAGATCTGCCCCATCACACGATATGGTACCAACAAGACGGTGCACCACCCCATTTTGCAGTGATCGTTCGCGATTATTTAAACCATGTATTTCCTAACCATTGGATTGGTCGCAGGGGAACTATCGAATGGCCCCCTAGATCTCCAGATCTCACTCCCCTAGACTACTTTTTATGGGGCTATTTAAAGAGCAAAGTCTATTTCAATAGACCAAATACCATCGAAGAATTAAAGGACAGAATTCGCAATGAAATTCGAATCATTCAACCCGATACTGTTGGTAAGGTTCTGCAGGAGTTTCAGTGGCGGATGGGATATTGCCAGGAAGTGAATGGAGGTCACTTTGAAAATTTACTCTGATTTTATTTTTTACTTTAATTATTTATCATTTATTTGTTAAAATATTTTTTTATTTGTTGAAATTGTTGTTAAAAAATTAAACAGATTACTCCCAAATCTTTCAAAATGTTCGATAAGCTACCAAAATAAATAATATTACTCCTTAATCTTTTAAAATGTAATAAGCTATAAGCTATTAGAATCAATAAGCTATTAAAAATCTTGACCCGCCCGATAGCTTATGCATGGTGCCATGGTACATTTTATAAACTTTGCAACCGAATATCTCGAAAACTTTAATGTTAAAGGTACTATGTTTTTGACATATTCGCACTCAGAAAAATGTGCTCTATCGAAATCCGTGAAAAAAAATATGGGTTGTCATTTAAAAAAATTGTCGATGACGTCATAGCTCAAAAACGAACAAAACAAAAAAAAAATCGATGGCTGAAAAAAGTGACATTTTATAAAATAAGGTTGACGTGTCCGAGGATTTCCTGTGAAAATCCTTCAATAACGATTAATTGAATTTATTCCAAACTTTACGAGCTCAGTGTATATATATATATATATATATATATATATATATATATATATATATATATATATATATATATATATATATATATATATATATATATATATATATATATATATATATATATATATATAAAAACGAACAAAACAAAAAAAAAATCGATGGCTGAAAAAAGTGACATTTTATAAAATAAGGTTGACGTGTCCGAGGATTTCCTGTGAAAATCCTTCAATAACGATTAATTGAATTTATTCCAAACTTTACGAGCTCAGTGTATATATATATATATATATATATATATATATATATATATATATATATATATATATATATATATATATATATATATATATATATATATATATATATATATATATATATATATATATATATATATATATATATATATATATATATATATATATATGCCTTTGGTAGTACTTATTTATACCTCCAAAACTGCACGCTGCAAAATAAAAACTTCCACTGCCCCAGAGGGGTGGAAAGTGCTTCCGGTGAGGGCATATTCTAAATATCACAACTCTTCGCATATTTTGTTTTTAAAATCACTAGAATGCTTTTTTAAATACAAAATATGCCAGAGCTCACCACGAGGAGGTAGTTGCATATCGAGCTCCACCCGCCCTAACCCACCCTTAAAGTTTATTTTCTACTTACTCGACATTAGTAGCATAATTTGCCTTTGTCTCAAATTTTGGCATTATTAATCTGGAACGGATGAAACCATCTCTTGAGTTTGGACAGCAAACAACTAATGATGCTTCCGTTAATAATTTAACACAGCGTTCAACACCTTGTGTGTGACATGGAAACTTTGAAAACTGCGTAATCGTTTCATCTTCTGTCACACATCCCGAAGCTATAATATCTTTTAAATCGTTTTCTGAAAACTACATAGTTAGTGGCGGTTCCGTTATTTTACAATTTTGCCAGTCTATCAAGTCTATGTAATCTTGACCCACAAAATTTAGAGCAGGGATTTGGAAACTTCTGGATTGTCTTGCCCTTTTCATTCGATCTTGCATTCAGTATCCTTCTTAAAGCGAGCTCACTTATATGTTGTCTATTGTCACATAACATAGTTAAAAGAATATTTTCGGGATGTCCAAAAAAACCGTTCCTCTGAATTACCGGGTCGATGACTCTTCGAAGATTTGGATTTAGATAACGAGATCGTTTCACTAGTTCAAGTAGATTTTGAGAACCATTTTTACATGATGAATTTAATTTTATTGTAAACCAAACTGGAGCGTAAACTTTAACAACATATGTGACCAATATTTGAGGTTTCTCTGATGGAGCCTGTATTCCAACATATAATCGGAGTAGCCTATTAGCTAATGTCAACCATCTGGAATGGGATACTTTGCCAGGATCCCTTTGAGCCAAACTTTCACTCCAGTTGCCAGAAATAACGGCATGACATATTTCCAACAAATAATTTTGATCCCTACTTAAGTCCATTTCATTAACATCGGGAAAATCAGCTTCAATCGGAATAAAATTAATGATTGGAACCTTCTCGCATTCAGATATTTGTTTACCGATAGGTCCGGAGAAACTACGTGGGTCAGTTGTGAGTCCGTCTAAATGCTGAAAGAGATGGCGCAGAGGAAGTTCATTGCCGTGTAATTGGCAAACAAACTATTGTATTGGTTTTCGAAGATATATCTCGAGTAACCTTATAACTCCTCCTTTAGGTCCCGTATTGATTGCTGTTCCATCACAACCCTCGGCCAGAATATTTGTAGTATCAATTTGATGATTTTCTAGATAACTAATAATACTTGATTTAATGTTTGCTGCAGATCCAGTTAGTGGTGTGACATGTCCTATATACTTTGACCCTGGCTCTTGAACTAATACATAACGTTCTTCGATTATGGTTTTGCGATGAGAAGTGTTTCCTTTAACTTCTCGAACTATCTAGAACTAGAAGTTTTATCTTTTCACCCATCAAAATATAACCCATTTAGTGGTAACATATCGTCTTCTTCCTTCTTAATTATATTTTTTCGTAGTTTACTTCTTTGCCTTCGTACTTTCATTCTGTCTATTTACGTCTATTACGTCTATTCTGTATCTATCGATGAAATAATTCCAACATCTTCGAGAACTGCACTGGCGATTATTGCAGCACTTCTGTCAGAAACTCCGATTCTTTCACACGCTAATGCAAGTGAAGGCAGTGCTACTCTCATTTGCCTTACTTTCTTTCCCTCAGAGATCGTAAGTTTAGTCTTTTCAGGTGTCATTTCCACATCACTGCAATTCTCAATAACCAGTGGAACCGCTTCTTCGCCTTCTTCAATTTGCAAACTACCGTCCACTCTATGGTTTATTGTTGAATCTGTTTCTTTATGCTTAATATATCTTCATTTCTTTCTCCTTTCTCCTTTCTTTGTTCTTTTTCTTTTTTTTCCTTTTTTTTTTCCTGGTAGCTACAATATCAATAGAACCCATGACCATTTTTCTCTCAGTTCGTTGGTCAAGAAGAAACAATTGTTCTTCCTTGGGTACTTTTCGAGATTTTTCACAAGTGCATGCAGAAAAATCCTTGCATTTACAAGCTGCAATATCAAACAACTTTTTTTTGGCATTTTCTTGGAATAATTTTAATTTATACTTGTTATAATTTTTTCGTCCTTTATATGGTTTTAAAAGACTTCTATACTTATCGTGATAGTCTTTAAATAATATCATAATCCGATTATGCGATACTATAAGAATAGAAGCTCTATTCCATAACTCTATCAGTTTTAAAGAAATTATCTCACCTATTTCACTCACTGTGTTAATTTCAGGGGCATGTCTTAACCACAAGAAAAACTTCAATATATCTTCGTAAGTAGGCAAAACAGTGTCTTTTAACTGCCTTGGGGCACCAAACACAATACGATTCACAGTTTGTCCAGAATATCTACTATATTTAGTCTTTAAAACCGATGTAGATGGCCTAGACGCCGCAGATGCCATATTTTAGGCAGTAAAGATTCAAACGATGGTATTAAGATTAAACGGAATTCAACTAAACAATAAGACACGTGTTATCGATACTAACGCTCAACTCACAATGACAAGTGAGAAATGCAAGTCAGGCATTGCATCAGTACAGGTGGAAATAGTGGCGGGCGATTTAAAAGTGGTCCGCGCATTATGCAAATATTAAAGACCAATTTTTTGTGGTCACATGTATGTATGCACCATGAGGTACATTTTACGTACTATTACAGTAAATGTTAGTGCCCCCAGTGGCAACTACAATTACTGTTACGTAATTAGAAAACTGTTGCATATTTTCACAAAAACCATAAAAGTCAAACCTCTTGGGGCACCGGTAATAATTGTCGTACATTACCCAAATTTTAAGGGTACATTCTGCATATTAAAAGGCAACTTTTGCACACTATTAGGCTTAGGAAAAAAAATATCGATTTTTTCGTTCCACCCTACTCATTAGGCCCTTTGTGCATTCCTCCTTTTTACTCGAGTACTTTTCTTCAAACCATCCTATTTATTACGGGTGGCCTGGTGGCAAAGTCTCTACAATTTGTATGTATGATAGTATGGTTCTGAGTTACCGAGATTAATTACTCTGGTCCTCATTACCATTTATCTGGGACCACGCGTCCGCGGCAGATGTGTTGAGTGTTCCCAGGTCTCGGGCAGACGCCACAGTCCGGGCCCAAGCCTGCCTAGGTCACCCATCCAAGTGCCACCAACGCCCGCCCAGCATAACTTTGAAGATCTTACCGGTCAAGGCTAAGCGGCTAGGCGGTCCCATTCAGTCACCTTAGTCGCCTCTTACGACAGGTAGGAGATACCCTGGGTCTATTCTACAATTGTAGCCCCGAACCCAGAGGGGAAATACGAATGCTATAAAATATGTGGAAAATAAATGTGACTTCTTAGAGCAGCATCTTAAGCGAAATAATTTAAGATTTATTGGTATCCCGGAAACGGATGATGAGGTATTACTTGACATCATAACTAACATAATTAACGAAACGCTAAAGATTCCTTGTTATCCCAGTGATATTGATTTTACTTATCGAGTGGGCAAATCTAGCCCCATTATATCTAGAACTATTTTCGTCCAGTTCCTTAGTAACACTAAAAGAAATCAGATATATAGTGCTGGAAAATTATTGAAAGGCACCAACATATCGCTATATGAAGACTCAACCACGACACGGTATCATCCCTTGACTTCAACTAAAAAGAAGCACGGGAAGAACTCTGCTTGGTCATCAGGAGGAAAAATATTTGTCTGGTGTGCGCGTGAAAATAAAAGTCGCTTAATTAACTCGGTAACCGACTTGCGAATGCCATTGCTCACTGCTCACTGCTTTATCGTCGTGGTAATATTATTCTTAGCAGTAGAACGTGCGCTGGTGAAATAAATTAATGTGATGGTTCCTTGTTTACCTTTTTTGTTGTAGCTAATTTAATTTGCATATTATCTTTTATGCTTTTTGTTACTTTTTTAGTGGGGGTTCTATAAAATGTATACAATACGAAATGTCCAACACTTTTTTGAGTTTCTCGCATTTTAATATTCTTTCTTTAGGTAGCAAATATAATATATTTAGTGAATTTATTACAGATGAGGATTTTGACATTATAGGACTATCTGAGACTTGGCTTAACCCAAGCATGCCTGATGCTGGTTTTTCAATTGCTGGTTACAATCTGGTAAGAAGGGATCGCGGTACTCGTGGTGGGGGCGTTGCTTTTTATATTAGGAATTCCATTAAATTTAAACTGATCAAAATTCAAGATACTGAAGACTGTCCTTTAGAACAACTCTGGCTTAGCCTGAAAATTGGTGGGAAGAAAATTTGTGTTGGGTCTATATACAGGCCGCCTAAGTCTAATGTTCCGGACTGTATAAATGCTCTAGAAAATATATTAACTACTATTATTCCAGACTTTGATTATATTATTTTCGGTGGGGACTTTGACATAGATTTCCTGAATGGCAATAGTCCCGCCTTAAAACTTTTAAATAGCTTTTTAAATAATTACGGCTTTGAGCAAATTATTACTGAACCAACTCGCGTTACTGCAACTTCTTCGACTTTAATTGACATTATTGTTACTTCATCAAATGAATTGTGTTCTAATATTAATGTTTTTAGAATGGACAATATATCTGATCATCGATTAGTTACTTGCAAGTTGAAAATCAAGAAAGAACGCCAACCTGTAATATATAAAACGAGACTTTTCTCAATTTGATTACTATTTGTTTTTGCGTGACTTACAAGCTTTCAACTGGGACCATGTATATACCTTAGCTAATATTGATCAAATCGTTGATTTTTTGGACATAAATATATGCAATATTTTCGACATCCATGCTCCCCTAAAAACATCGCGGATATCCAAACCACCAGCGCCTTGGTTGACTGATAATTTAAAGCTCATGATCAAGTTAAAAAAGAAGGCATATTCTAAATATAAGCGTTTAAAGACGGATGGTGCGAAACCTAGTTAACAATTCAATTAAATCAGAAACAAAGGCTTTTATACATCACAAATTTAAAACCGATCCAAAAAATTTTTGGAAATTAGTGAGAACCCTAAATATTAATTCCCTCGGAAATACTATTTCGGCGGCAACAGTAGGTAAATCTGAAGATTTTCTTGCCAATTTTGCCAATCCAGTCGCACAGGTTCAACCTAATGATAGCAATACTATACTTAATAATTATATAGATAAAATCATTGTGTCGATGGTAACGAATTTGCCTTCATCGAAGTTACATTAGAACAAATTGAAAAAATTATTCATTCACTAAAATCTTGTGCTAAAGGCTCTGACGGCATCGATGTAAAAATGATTTTGCTTGTCTTTCCCCACTTGAATAACCATCTAACTTTTCTTATCAATATGTGCCTCTCTCACGGGTTATTTCCAGCAGCCTGGAAAAACGCAAATGTCATCCCTATTCCTAAAAACCAAAATCCCACCCATATAACTCACTTCAGACCTATTAGCATTCTACCTACCTTGTCGAAAATTCTAGAAAAAATTGTTTCTCAACAAGTAAACGCCTACCTTAATGATTCTAATATTTTATCTGTTACTCAGTCTGGTTTTAGGTCACAACATAGTACTTGTACGGCAATGCTAAAAGTCACAGATGACATATTTAAAGAAACCGATGCTAATAACAATGTTTGTTTTTTTACTTTTAGATTTTAGTATGGCCTTCGATACCTTAGATCATACAACCCTCTGTTTAAAATTAAAATATTTCGGCTTTTTTTCCGAAATTATCTTACTGGTAGGCGCCAGAGAGTGATTTTGAATGATGATATATCTGACTTTTCTAATATAACTAAAGGGGTTCCTCAGGGTAGTATTTTAGAACCTCTACTATTTTGTATTTACACGGCAGATTTTTATAAGTACCTTAAATATTGTCAGTCGCATCAATACGCTGATGATACTCAGGTATATTTTCCCTTTAGTTTTGAAACTCTACCCTTGGCTGTGACGAAAATTAATACTGACTTAGACACTATTTCTGAAGTATCTTTAGCTCACAAGCTTGTGTTAAATCAATCTAAAACTGAAATGTTAATTTTCGGAAGCAAGAAAGATCTTGTTATTAACGACCCTGTCTTCAATATTATGTTAAATGGCCATCGCATTGTTCCCAGTGAAAGCTGTAAGAATTTATGTTTAGGCTGGTCACCTCTCTTCGATTTTCTAAACACATGAGTCATCTTATACAAAAATCATTTGCCAAACTTAAGGTGTTATACATGCACAGAGACTACCTTAGTACCGAGGTTAAGCTAAAATTGTGTTACTCCTTAATATTATCCACTTTATCATACTGTGATATTGTATATTGGCCTGCCTTACTGTGTAAAGACAAAGAAAGCCTGCAGAAGATTCAAAATGCATGTTTGAGGCACAGTTATAATTTGCAAAAATTTGATCATATCTCACCGAGTTTTCAGTCTTCCAAGTGGTTAAACCTGAGCGAAAGATTTAAATTGCATTTATCTTGTATGTTATTTAAGATTTTTAAAAACAATAAACCTAAATATTTAGTCTCCAAGTTAGTAAAACATTCTGATATACATAGACGCTCAACACGTTATCGCGATCAACTTTGTATCCCTAAGCATAGAACTACTCAGTTCCAGCGGTCTTTTAGTTATAATGGTAGTAAGATTTTCAATTTAGTACCTAATGATGTCAAATCCTCTTCGTCTGTATATTCTGTCAAAAAACTGTTAAAAAACATAATGTTAGCTGATGAGACAGTCTGTTTAATTGTAAGAATATTATTATCATTATTATTATTATTATTATTTATATTTGTATTCACCTATGTTGACTTTTTTGTTTTTGTATATTTCGTATAGTACGCTAATTCTTATTTAGTTTACTTGAGATGGTTGTATGGAAGAGCACCAATGTATTTATAATTTTATTTTTCTTTTAGCAAGAAATAAAGACATATTATTATTACTATTATTATTATTATTATATATATATATATATATATATATATATATATATATATATATATATATATATATATATATATATATATATATATATATATATATATATATATATATATATATATATATATATATATATATATATATATATATAATAATAATAATAATAGTAATAATAATATGTCTTTATTTTAATAATAATAATATGTCTTTTCCTTACTAAAAGCCATTTACCAATTTCCAAAGTGAACTTGAAAAAAATAATTTGCCACGAAACGGTTACAAATACGAGAAAATTCCAAGAGATAATATTTGTCCAAAATAGACTGGTACACTCAAAAATTGCACTATTTTTTATTTTTTTGCATGGCCGTAATACTTTTATTTTTAATTAATTTGTATTGCCTACCCGTATCTCCGCCAATGGTGGTTCGCAATACTTGTTAATTAGTCATATTCTAACATATTTTCTTGTCATATACTAAACCAAATTTTACTTAAATACCTCTATCCGTTTCCGAGATATTAAGAAATATCAATATTTTTTTTGGAAACTTTAACACCCTGTATCTCGAAAACGAAGTGTTTTCAGCCCTATGTTTATATAACATTTTTTGTTAATTTTTACCTGGACAATGTGTCCATACAGTTTGTAAATATAATCCTGAAACACCCTGTATATATATATATATATATATATATATATATATATATATATATATATATATATATATATATATATATATATATATATATATATATATATATATATTTTTGTGAAAAGTAATCTTGGGTTTGTAGCATTTCATTACATAGAGAAATAAGCAAATAGACGAATAAGAGGAAAGATACACTTACCAGTGCTATATCTGCTATATCTACATACATACGGAAATGAACCACTATACATACAGAAACGAACCACAGAAGTTGTACAAGTTCTTTCACCTTTATTGAGGATCTTCAGAGCAGTGTACGATGTATTTCATTGATCATTTATACTTGAATTTAAAATATTAATACTCCAACACTTGCAGTGACGTTTTATGACATTAGTTTTTGACGGAACTCAAATTCTTAGAATACACAAACCTAGTCTACTATTTATATTTGTTCTATTTTAACATATTATATATAAAAGCATTAGGCATACAGTTATCCAGAAGATGTTAAACTTTAAAATGCAGAAAATCTTGTTGAACCTATTGAAAAACAACTACTTTTCCAACTATATGCTGGAGAATATTGAATTACATATACAATAGAGTTCTGAAGCATTCAAAGAGGGAGTGATGCAGAAATTGCTTGCTTAGTCAAAACTGAAATCATTTGTTTTCAAAATCGCTTCTAAGTGGTTGGTTTCTGTGTGTATAGTGGTTCATTTCCGTATGTATGTCCAGATATAGCACTGGTAAGTGTATCTTTCCTCTTATTCGTCTATTTGCTTATTTCTCTATGTAATAAAATGCTACAAACCCAAGATTACTTTTCACAAAACAAATATGAATAGCAAAGAATTTCAAAACTAATTTATCTTTGTTTTTATTTAGCTTTAATTATCATTTATTCGCCAAATAGCCAAATAGCCAAATTGTGATTAAAACCATTTTGGTACTAACAAATAAAGTTAAAAAACAGTTGCAAACTATAGGTGATTTTTTTGGAAATTGGAAAATAAACGAGACAGTACTTATTTTTCGATTAAGAATATCAATACTCTTCAAAACTATACTGTATCCAACAAGAGAATGGACTTGCACTCGAGCGAAAATTCGTCTGTTTTGGTCAGATCTCCGCCCCTTAGAACATTAGTTCAACGCCCTCAACGTCTTAATTGTCTCAGCAGGTAGCCAGGGCCAGCGCCTGGGTCCGATACCTACCTGGTACCTAATTATATAAAGTACTACTGCCTACCTATTCACAGTTTGTTGTGTACGAATTTATTTCATCGAATGACGGTCCTGCGTAGCTCGTTACAGAGCCCCTCCTCTTTAGTTGCCGATGCGCAAAGCATGTCCATTCTCTCGTTGGATAGAGTATAGAGACACCTACGAATATTATTAGCACAGTATGTATTACAATGGCAGACTTTATACTTCTTTGAAGCGTTTTAAATGTTTTCAGATGTTAGTTACTGGAGTGAATCAAAAACTTAATATTATCATTTTTTGGATACAAAATGTTTCACTTAAAATCGACATGTAGGCGTAACATGTCATTAGGAACATAATTTCTTAGTGACATTTTTCGAAATATTAACAAGGCCATAATTACGGGACTTATTCAGTGTTAAAGATGAGGTTCTTTAAGATGTTTGTATTTATAATTGAAGGGTCAAGTGGATAAAGGAGGTAACTAACAAAACTATAAAATTGAGAAAATTGACTCGTTTTTTAACTAGAGAAAATAAATATGTAATTATAATAAGCCATTGTTGAAAGTAAATCATTGTTTTATACCAAAGATTCTTTTATAGTAGCATTCATGCATTAAAAGTTTTACATAACTCCAAATTTCTCAAAAAACTGAAGTAACCCCCTTCATGCACAACCATAATATTAACAGGAGTGTAGTTTTGAATAGAAGAAGGTTGCAAATAGTAAACACCCTTTTACTTGAAATATGTATTTCTTTTATTTAACACTATAACACTAATATAATATAAAACTAACTATTTTCCTGCTCCTTGATTATTTCCTCGTAGTACCAACGGTAGGGTTCCTTTACAAAACGCACTTGAGTTTTTAAATTATCTAGTTTTAGTGGAGCCAGTTTTCCATACTTTCTGCCAATCCTTTGAATCTCAACATTGCTAGGAGGCGCCAAACGGGCATTTTTTATAATGTTCACCTTTTTAAAAGGAGTGTTGGGATCATAACTGTCTATACAGATGTGAGCCATATTTATCTACTCTGATCCATTTGATTCCATCCCTAAAGTGGATTGTTTCATTCAGTAAATTTTTTCTTCTGTTTATGAGATCAAGTTGAACATTTTCAAGCAAAATATTCAAAATTCAAGTGAATTGACATGTCAGTAACATGATTTATTTTGCTTGACTTAGTAATGATAGTACGATACTCGTCAGGTAGGTATATTGTGTCATGTTTTCTGAGATTCTTCTCTATTCTTCCGAAATCGCGATCGGAATCCAGGAAACTATGTCCTACCTCAGGAAATTTGTGATCTATCTCTTTTACTATTCCTTTCAGAACAAGATACTGGTAAAGACAAATGATTAAAAAATTCTTATCCTGGCCAGCACAAGAATCTGTCCATATGACTAAATGAGAGACGCTTTTTTCTTGTAAAAGGATACTATATTCCAAGAATGTTAGAAGAGAGCTGAAAATTTCTGCACTGCCGCGGTGAGCGACATCCTCTGTCCACGTAAAAAAATTGGCCTTTTCTTGGTCTTTGGCTATGGAATGAATCCCAAGATTGTACATCCACATTTGACGAAGATAAAATGCTTTGGAAGTAGTAAGCTGGGTAGGGGTAATGTCTGCTGGAGATCCATTGTTATATAACAAATTTCTGAATTAGTTTTGGCTATGTTCCTGTCGTCACGTTGCAATGCAAAGGCCTCATCATAGTTGATTTTATGCTGTTCGTTACTCTCACCGCTGTCGCATGTAGCGATACTTGTATATGCTTCTTGGAGTTCCGAAAGATAAATTAAACTCTGTGGAAATTATTTTTGCGTAGGTGCAGTACTTTACAAAATATGTTGTCGGTTTCTTATTTTCAATACACATTTCCCTATATAAGTGATACATTTTTGAAATAGTTAGTGTAGGTGACAGGTACTTGTTGTGTGGGTTTACGTTACGGGAGTAGTGAGAAAGTTCAGCTGGGAAACTGCTTATATGATCTTTAATATATTTTTTAACATCATCACTCACTTTGTTTGGTCTATTGATGTGTGTTCCTCTTTTATCGGGTGTAGGAGCTGGTTCACTTAATGAATGATTATTTTTCTGAAGGTACTCAATTTTTTTCTTTCCTATTTGAAAAATGGAGTAAAAGGATTGCTTGCAAATGAAAAAAGTTTTTTTGTCCATTTCTAAAAAGCACTTATAGGACACAGCTTTATGACGCATTGCTCTTTTTTGCGGGCGTTTTGGAGATCGAGATGTCATGCATTTAAACAGAAACATGTTTTTTCCATTCACATCTAATTTGTAAAAACGAGAAAATATTTTTTTTCTCATTTCCAAAGTAATATTGTTGCTACATTTTTTTCGACATTTTATTGTACATAGAGTCCCTTCATTTATAGTCTTCCGTGTAACCGTTTTTCTTTTTTGGCTAATGTAACTTTCCCCCTTTTCCCTTGCTATTGCCGCGGCACGTCTTTTCCAGTTGGGATCTGATACTCTTTTTCTAACCTTTTTTTCAATTTTTTTGAAAACTTTCTTCTTTGGCTTCGGATCGCTAATAAGTATTATTTCAGGAGGAGTACTTGATTGTTGATTTTCAAATGACTGTTGAGTGTTATTTTCAAAATTATTATTAATTGTTGACGCAGGTACTGTATCCGACATTCCTTTAAGAACATCGTCAAAGGACAGTTTCCTTGTTGCTGCTTGCTTACGCTTCTTAAATAAGTTACTATTGCTTACATTACTGCTGCTACTATTACTACGTCCAGTAGTAATAGTATTCCGTAAAGCGTATTAAGTAAAGCGAATACTCTCCGTCCGGAGAGTATTCGCTTTCCGAATGAGGGAATGGTTCCTCTTCACTGCTGCGTGGGGAATCTAACCAGTAACATAAGTTACAGCTTTATATTAATATAAACTGTTATTACCTGTAGAATTCTGGGGCTGATAGGCCTTTTGCATAGCTAGTTCTACTATTATTTTAGCCCTGGAACTCATGTTTAACACTTTTTACACAAACAAATACCACACGAAATATCAAGGCACTACCAACATATTGCAGGTTATGTTTATAACAATGAGTCTACGCAATATAACTAGAAAATTTACGGAAGAAGGAGGTAAGTACTACCCCTTGCCTCCTTCATTCACTAAATTCAAACATTAAATTCATTAACCTACAAAACATTTATGGGTGAACGAGGTAAATACTTAAGTAGGTGGATAAAGGAGGTAAGTCTTGTTACTTACCTCTATCATGCATAAATAATCGAAAAAACAAGTTAATTTACCTCCTTCATTCAGTTCCATTTTCAAGTATATGTGATATTTTTAGATTCTGCTGGTTGCATCTGAAAGAGGGTCACTTACAACCTTATTCCACAACATTAACTCATTTTTTAACAAAATGTTAGTTACCTCCTTTATCCACTCGACCCTTCAATTCAGTGTAGAAATAAATGAGAATAAATATGCGTGATGTTTAAAGCATACCATTTTCTATCCGCATTTAAAATTTGATGCCTTTGTATCAAGTGATAGAAGACTTACATTAGATGAAAACATACCCTACTTATCGCTCTCTGAAAAGCGCTCTTAAACAACATTACCAAAAGATTAAAACTGACTCATGTTTAATCGTCTCCGGATGATGCCAACTTAGTTGGCGCAACGCGAGTCCAGCGAGGTATAAGTGTTTTGGGGTCCATAAATATTTAGCCGTCGTCGTCGTCGACAGTGCTATCAAAAGATTCAACCTCCTCCAAGAGGAAAACGTAAAAAAGCACTTGTGTTTTTTATAAACAGACATTAAATCACGTTTATTAATCAAGTGAGAAACTGAAAGTGAAATTTTGATTATTTCTTCACTTATTTCAAATCATCGGTAAAGAGAAAAACTTTTAAGCGTATAGGTAGGTATAAACAAATAAGGTCTCTGGATGTATATCTTATAAATGAAATCAGCTTTAGAACGGACCCTGGAGGTACTTCAAATATGAAACCGGTAATAATGTCTTGTAACTGCTTAACTTAGAAGTAATTAAAGTTAATTTACAGGAATGTTTGGAATGTATGATGTTTGACCGTAATTAATAATTGGTTTTGGGGTGATTGTATAGGGGCGCGCCAATAGCGGGAAAGAATGCTGACATGCACGCCAATCTGAATATTTATTATTGTTCAAAGATAGCTGGTAAATTTGACGGAACGCGGTATCGGCGATGTTGTGACAAAAGGATTAGTCAAGCCTTTGAAGAGCGGTGCTTTTCTACTTGCATCATACGTGTATTCATATTCAGGATATAGTAATTAATTTCGGAAAACTAGACGGTGCTTCATATACGCGGAGCGTTGTTGTTTTAATTACTGGAAATATCATCAAACCCCTTCGGGATTATCCCCAGGGATATAATAGAGAAAGTAGGTTCCTGGAATCGACGCTGAAGCATAAGGCTACTTTACATACGTTATAAGGACATGTGGCTATACCATAATTATAGTACACGGAATTGTTAGTGACTTCAAACGAGGTACGTCTGATTTTTTTACATGCTGTATGTGGTAATGACAAATCCAAGTTTTTCATCTCGAAAACCCTCCGGGTCATTGTTAAATACTTGAAAACCCGTTAAATTTTCTTGATTAAAACTAAATTGATAAAAACTGTACACTATTTAAGTAGACTAAATTTGCAACAAAATAAAAACTTGGTCTCTATAGATCTCTTGGTCTCAAAACAGTTTCTAAAGCTATTCAAAAATTTGCAAAATTTCAAAAAAAAGAGGAAATTTTAGTTTTCTTTCAAGTTTTCGTCAATATTGACCTATACTGTACTGTGCATTATATACAATGAGGTGTTTCATATTACTACATACATATTACTACATATTTCAAAGTACTGGATACTAACAAAATATATAATTTAAAAATCCTTCCTAATATTTGCTTATTTACCACAACAACTTTTAATAGTTGTTGAGGCCTTAGGCCAGTATATATAGGAAAAATAGAAAAAAAAATGATACAAAGCTGGATTTTGGTACAGATGCTCAATTGGGCATACAGTTTAACATACCAAAAGTCCTCAATGATACCATGTGAGCTTTCTTCAATATGCACACAAAAAAGAAATGATTGTGTTAAATAAAAATATATATGAACCAAGTAAATATATGTTTGATATAAGCCAATCATTTACAGAATTGAGAAACTACACAAAATAATCACTAGAAAATACAAAAATAATATCTCAATTATTTATAAGCTTCACTCTAGTGTCTGTAGTAACAACTGAAACTTGTGATGTCTTCCGCTAAATAAAGACATTTCAGGCAACCACCGCACATTGTCAAACCAACCATACACATGTTTCAGTAAATAACGTGTATTTCTAATATTTTTGTGGCATAATTCGTTTAAATATTTGACGGTTTGATTCAAATATATCAATAATTTGTGCTAAATATAGAAATACGTGAATAAAACGTTTGATGTATTTAACCTAATCACATAAATGTTTCCTAACACCACTTCGTGATTTACGTTTTATTTAGGGTATATTTGGTTTAAATATGCTATGGCTATTGGTTTAAATAAGATAATAATTCTTTTATCTATTTACGTTTCTATAAAAAGATCGAGAAAAATATACCTACCAAGTTATAAAGGTGTTAAAAACTATTTCGCATCTTGACATTTCGTGTGGAATACATTAAATAATAACGTCTTTAAATTTTCTGGGAAATATAAGTAAAAGGTTAAGGCATGCATGGATTGTTTAAAAAAAATTAAATCCAACATGTATATATTAAAGTATAAAAATATATTTTGCTGTTCAAATATGTATACATACATATATTACCTAATAGCTGTGTAAGTCCTTAAAAACAAGTAGGTACAAAATGTTAACGTTCACTAAAATGAAAGCAAAATTCTTAGGTAATTATACAGGGTTAGGAAAAATTCGTATACGTTCTGGAATAACTAGCCGTTCTAACTAATTACTTCTAATTTCTTATTTCTTCGTAATTTCTTATTTCTTCGTAATTTCTTTTCAGACGAACCTTGCCCCCAATGTTGCCGTTAACCAACCTCTACCTCTATCTGGTCGTCTGTTAGAATCTCTACGATATCCAAATCGTCAATTTTCTGTTCTAAAAACAATGATCTTTGAGAAAAAACTGGGTCTTTTAGTTAGATGTAATAAGACAGTTAATGGAACCGACCTGCGCAATCACAATATGGCTCCTGTAGGACATAAACAAAGAGATTACCGACCAGTTTCTGAATAGTCACAACCCCATCATTTGTGTATTGTGAATAGCAAGCTATTGATTCTCATATGTTCTTGCTATACAGGGTGTCCTGAAATTAGACGTCAATATTTTTAACCACGTATTCTATACACCCTAAAATAAAGATAAAAGTTTATTTAAGCTAGGGTCCGTAAACGAGGTAGTTTAAACTTCTTAGTTTTTCAGATACAGGTTGTAAATCTAATATAAATAAGCAGCATTATGATAAATACCTACATAGTTTATGTCCTACAACAACTAAAATCAGCTGAATTTGACTTTGAGTTGCCAGGTTTCTGAAATGCCCTATTAGTGGTGTAATGACTAGTAAAATTAATCTTAAAACAACCGCCAGACCAAACATGACTTTATAAGTAAATTCCAATCAATTCTCTAGAAAGTTAATGGAAACGGGTATAGATTTCATTGAAGAATACCAGACTTCTTCCTAATACATATGTATTTGAGACAAAAATATAGAAGATTGACTAACCCAACCCTTTCTCGTATTGTATAGATACAATGGAAACTACAATAGGCTATTTTTGATGAAACATGGCGTCTTAAACCACGTTACCTATCTGGAATTCTGGAATTTGTCCGGAGTGCGGATCAGAGATCCGCTACACTTAGGCCCCTTGTGCTACCACGTTACCTAGATAAGAAATTAATTACTGGGTTCAGACGCCATGTTGCATGAAATAAAAAAATAGGACATTTACAAAATATTGCTTCTATACATTTTATCTATTCATGAATTTTACTTAAAACAAGTTTTTTGTACAAATGATTTTCATGGGGCCAGCCGAGTGTCGCCTGCCATTTATATTGATGTTTATTTAGGCTTAAAAAAAGAGGTGTGTGTGTGTATGCACTTACCCTCGAATACTGCTTTTAAGTGCACCAGTTTATTTGCACTAAGGAATTCATCCATTATTCAGCTTGAAGTCACAGTTTTCACAATTTTACTCCGTACTTCCTTAATAAGAATAATTATTATTATTTAAAAGGGACAACTAATAATTAATTATTATGGAGGGACCCGCATGGACGCATGTGATTAACGTTGAACACACGAAAACTAGACGCTCTGGCCGGCGCACGCGTCGCGGGTACCTAGCAGGTATATAAAAATCGTACGCCGAGTACGGGGAAGCTTGTAACAAATATATTTATTATTGGATTAGCCTTAAAAACGATTGGGCCAAATATTTTAAATAGTTCTCTAAACTCTAAAGATTGTACAAATTTCTACAATTCAGCTAATCATCGACGCATTTAGGCTAGAGCTGGGAAGACTAGTTCTTTTAAGGGATCTAGGTCAATCGGTCTCGGCCACCGAAATGAATAGTACAAAAGACTAGTTCATTCAGTTCAATAGTTCGCTAGCGTATCGTTGTGTGTAGAACAGGTTCGGTCGAGGGTTCGGTTCGCATCGGTCTCCCTCTCGTTACCAAATAAGTATCTAATTCGTTCATTTTGTAAGTACCTAATAAACTTCTTTTGGACGGAAATAAATCGTTTATTCTTTTTTTTTTAAACAGGAGATAAAAGACATTTCCATAATAACAATAAAAATGAAAGTAACACATAATAAAACTAAATAATAATGGTTTTTATGTTTACAAATTATAATTTAAAAATAAGATTTTCATCACTTTGTTCCCACTTAAACATGATCGCCTATCAGTTACTACCTGCCCTGCTTTTGAAAATGTGCGCTGAAAAAAAGAATGTGAAAAAGCCGAAATCCGACAACCACCATACCACCAAATAAAAATGATTTATTGCCCAGCTGCAAGTACAAAGCAAACGCCGACGCCGAGCAAACGCAAGAGAGAGAGACAGCGGAGACGGAGAGGGAATAAGAGCGAGAGCCCAACGAAACGAGAAACGATCGAATTGCTGGTCGGGGTCGGTCTCGGTCAGTTTCGAAATCCAGAATCATGAACGATGAACGATTGATTTATGTTGTGATGCGAGTGCAAGTTCGCTCTCGATCCTCAGCGCCAGTGACGAAAAATCATATATATAGTTCGCACTGAATGAATCTGACCTGTTTTGACGAACTATTCCATTAATTCAGTTTGCTGAATCGATCTTTTGTACTAGTTCGGTCGTGAACTACACAGCTCTAATTTAGGCCAACTTGTCATAAATTGATTAATAATAATTATTGCATTTAAGTAACTCGAATTTTTTATTCAAACAGCATTGTTCAAATATGTGATAGATGGATATCAAATATGTAAATTTCGTTAATTCAAGTCATTAGTGATTGATTTAATTAAATAGGTACTTAGGTCAATTAAACATAGCTCAACTACACGATATATTTGTCTTCGCATGATGCAATTTTTTCTGTGTGGTCTTGAAAAGTTATATATATATATACACTCCCCGGCACAAAATTCCGTCACCCTAAAATCTTGCCCAATTTTGACGTTTTATAACTTTTTTATTATTCATCTGATTTTCATAAATTTTTTACCAGTCTGTAAATCAGTTCATTGTGTGTCTTTTTAATTATTGTAATAAGTCATATTTTTCGTCCAGGCAATATTATACAGAGGTAAATCAAAGTGTTGTTTTTTGTCGTAAACTCAAAACACCCTGTGGAAAAATTGAGGCGAATAATTTTGTTTACAAACTGTTTGCTGCCATCTTAGACGTATTATAAACATTTTGTTTTTTGATTCATCCCATTATCTCATTTCTTCTGCGAGCAGCAAAATTTTAAATGAAACGCTGTTAATTTTATCATTTTTAATTAAAAAACATCGACGTTGGCTAAATACGCGGTTATTGTGACAGAATATTTGACAGTACAGTTAATTTAGTGTTTTGTCATCATGGTAACTACAGCAGACGTAGGTAGAATTGTTGCCTTAATAGAGGATGGCCGCAATAAGAGTTATGTCTCCCGTACTCTGGGAATTGCGCGATCTACAGTTTGTGATGTTTGGAATAGGTATCTACAGACGGGAAACTTTATTAGGCGGCAAGGCTCTGGCAGAAGTTGAATGACCACTCAAGCTGATGATCACTTTGTCATTATGAGTTCTTTAAGAGATCGAAGAGCTACTGCTGTGTATCTAAAAAATGACTTGCAAATGGTACGTCGAGTAAGTGTAAGTGAAAGAACGATACGTAGAAGATTGGTAGAAGCAGAATTGCATTCACGAAGGCCAGCAGTATGTCCAAAATTGCTTCCTCGGCATCGACAACACCGACTGAGATTTGCAAGAGCGCATGCTGACTGGACTGTAGAACAGTGGGGAAACGTACTATTCACAGATGAATCCAGGGTTTGTTTAAGGTCGCCGGATGGTCGTGAACGGGTATACAGACGTAGAAATGAAAGATATGCAGACTGCATCATATCTGAGCGACTGCAATATTACGGTGGTTCAGTCATGGTTTGGGCGGGTATTTCTACCGATGCACGTACTGACCTTGTATTTGTTGAAAATGGAGCACTAACCGCCCACCGTTACATTGAGGAAATCCTCCAAGAAATTGTTGTTCCATTTGCTCCTTTCATTGGGAACCAATTTACATTAATGCATGATAATGCTAGACCTCACGTTGCACGGGTAGTGAGCGAATATCTGGATGAGGTTGGACTTCCAAGATTGGACTGGCCCGCATGTAGCCCGGATCTCAACCCAATCGAACATCTTTGGGATGTTCTTAAAAGAGCACTCGGTCGCCGTCCTGTGCAACCACTAACCTTGCAAGACTTACGGCTGGCGCTGACAGAAGAATATCAGGCTATTCCTCAAGACAGAATAAGTAATCTTATTAATTCGATGCCACGAAGAATGCAAGCTGTCATTGCTGCGAGAGGAGGACATACACGTTATTAAAATTTGTCTTTGTTAATTAATTTTGTGATATACCTAGTGGATGTTTTTGTGAATAAAAATAAGCTTGAAATCAGCGTTTCATTTAAAATTTTGCTGCTCGCAGAAGAAATGAGATAATGGGATGAATCAAAAAACAAAATG
The DNA here is from genome assembly GCA_964058915.1 of Tetropium fuscum. NCBI lineage: Eukaryota > Metazoa > Arthropoda > Insecta > Coleoptera > Cerambycidae > Tetropium > Tetropium fuscum. The sequence continues at coordinate 2,261 of CAXKVY010003864.1, read as the reverse complement.
TTTACAATACGTCTAAGATGGCAGCAAACAGTTTGTAAACAAAATTATATTCGCCTCAATTTTTCCACAGGGTGTTTTGAGTTTACGACAAAAAACAACACTTTGATTTACCCCTGTATAAAATTGCCTGGACGAAAAATATGACTTATTACAATAATTAAAAAGACACACAATGAACTGATCTACAGACTGGTAAAAAATTTATGAAAATCAGATGAAAAATAAAAAAGTTATAAAACATCAAAATTGGGCAAAATTTTAGGGTGACGGAATTTTGTGCCGGGGAGTGTATATATAGGAAAAATTGAAAAAAAAATGATACAAAGCTGGATTTTGGTATAGATACGCAATTGGGTATATAATTTAAAATACTAAAAGTTCTCAATGATACCATGAAAACCTTGACCTTTAAAAAGTTCTTTATATAGGAAAAATAGAAAAAAAATGAAAACTACAAAGTTGAATTTTGGTATAGATGCTCAATTAGGCATACAGTTTAATATACTAAGTCCTCAATTACACCATGTGAACTTTCTTCACTATGACATTGAAAATGTTTTCTCGCATAATTTACAAACGGTTTCATCTAGGATTTTTTAAATTATGCAAATGAGGTAAGAAACGTCATTTTCTTTTATAATTACTTATTATTATTGTTTTTATTATCAAACCATTATTTTTTTCTAAAAGTCCCTTAAAAGTAAATTCAGGGATTTTGAAAAAACGCGAAATAAGATTGTGTTCGTGTTTAGATCATTATTTGTTGCTTGTTTCCACATCACATAAGAGGTAAAGCAATTGGCGCGCATTTTTCAAATGTGTTATCCCTGTGTAGGCCTAATCCACAAACTTACACTTAGTACATACTTACATTTAGTATGATCTAACCTAATGATAGTAATTATTGTTTATGTCATCATTTCGAATAGCTGCAAGTTACGACCCCACATTGTAAGCTACGCTTATAATAATATAACTGCATAGTGCAGACTGCAAAGTCAGGAATAGATAACACCGACATTATAAATAAGCTCTCATGCCTTTGTTAAACACTTTTTGCTCGAACCTGTTACTCTTAGTTTGTCTGTCGCCGGAAATAAAGTTTTTGTTCTTTTTTACAAAAATTGTTTCGCTCTACCCGAATCGAAACTGGCGCAGTCGGTAGGATGGTATAAATTAATCAATCGCTTATTATTGTTAATTTCAATAATTAAATTACCGAAGATCCTACACCAGAAGAAAATTTCCAGTTCAGTGAACATAGAATGCTGAATGAGCTGAATGAGAAGACCGACAGGGACACGAGGGAAAAGTCCTTAATTACCAATTACAATCGCTGTAATTACTGGGCAATCAGGCGATCATCGAGATCACGTCACGAGGAGGGGAATCAACTTAGGATATCTAGTATCGCCTACTCTTTTCACCGACACTCTATACTGTATCCAACGAGAGAATGGACTTGTACTCGAGCGAAAATTCGTATGTTTTGGTCAGATCTCCGCCCTTTAGAACATTAGTTCAACGCCCTCAGCGTCTTAATTGGCTCAGCAGGTAGCCAGGGACGGCGCCTGGGTCCGATACCTACCTGGTACCTAATTATATAAAGTACCTACTACTGCCTACCTATTCACAGTTTGTATTTGTAGTCTCGCAAGTACGGTTATTTTAGTTGTGTTGTTTAAGGTTGTGAAATAAGTTTTAAATCTATTATAAGAATGGCAGCAGCCAGAGACGAGATAAATCCACCATTATCGCCAATTAAGAAGAATAAAAGAGGCCAGGTAAAGAAATATAATAATAAATATGTTTTATTTAATACGCATACTATTCACCAACAGTAACCGTGGTCAATGATTTATTTTTGTTTTTAATTTTAGGTCGTGCATCAAAGTCAAAAAATAATTATAATAAATTTATATAAGAAATTAAAGGAAGACAATCCGCAAATGTCGTACGAAGAGACAGTTTTAACACTAACCAAACAAACGGGCATTGGAAAAACTACAATGAAAAAAATTTTAGCAGAATATAATAGAACCGGTCAGGTAACGGAACCAAATTTTAAAAAAAGCCGCCAGTCTTTTAAAGAAAAGATCGACGATTTCACTAAAATTGCTATAAGGAGAAAAGTACACGAGTTCTATCGAAATAAAGAATTACCAACGGTAGACAAAATTTTGCAAGTAGTAAATGATGATGGAGATCTGCCACAATTTAAACGATCAACATTTCACAAATTGTTGCACGAATTGAATTTT
>CAXKVY010003863.1:0-12044 GCA_964058915.1 Tetropium fuscum | reverse complement strand
AATTCTGGGCGCATGAATAGCATGTTGCATGTCACTTCGTGACATGCTATTCATCTGTCCAGTCAGCAAGGTACTGACCTTGCAGAATACGTATAGGTCATAATTTGCTGTGTTGGGAAATAAGCGAATTACTGATTCGCTTTATTTGATGAATGGCTGCAAGGACAGGCACTAAAACATACCTCAAATTTTAGAGGCCAATCTCTATGTTTAATTCGGAATAAAATAATATATGAACAGCTCGATAGTTTAGTTTTCTAAATTTTGCAGTAATTTGCGAAAATAGAGTCCAAAGTGTAAGAACAATCTTAGGGGTTGTTGCAGGTTAAATAAGGGAGGGTGGTATAAATCACTAATATTCAGTTACGAAAAACGACTTGTGTGTACAGCAGAGCGAATGAGAATGAATTAATATAAATACATCTCAATAGGACCGTTGTGGTTCCCGATATTCGATAGTATATTATAAACATACAATAGATGTTGTCGCAGCGGCCTGACTTGTCACCCATCGTTGAAGGTCAAACCAATTTTATTGCTAACAAAATTCTTCTTGTCCCAAAATCCTCTTTGATTTTTTTTGTAATGCGTATCTCTTTATACTTAAATTGTATTTCTTGGCACAATTCTAATACCAATATTGCGAAAAATATCATGTACAGACTGCAATATGATGTTCCGATAGGCAAAACCTTGAAATGTCATTATGTCAACAACATAAATTATTGAAATGTCAATTTTATTTTATTTTTCATATAGGCGACCTGCAAATATTAATCTCGAGCGCCTCCCTCGGTGAATTATACAAGTTTTCACTAGACAACAAACTATACTCTATCCAACGAGAGAATGGACTTGCTTTGCGCATCGGCGACTAAAGAGGAGGGGCTCTGTAACGAGCTACGCAGGACCGTCATTCGATGAAATAAATTCGTCGACCACGGTTACTGGTGGTGAATAGTATGCGTATTAAATAAAACATATTTATTATTATATTTCTTTACCTGGCCTCTTTTATTCTTCTTAACTGGCGATAATGGTGGATTTATCTCGTCTCTGGCTGCTGTTATTCTTATAATAGATTTAAAACTTATTTCACAACCGTAAACAACACAACTAAAATAACCGTACTTGCGAGACTACAAATACAAACTGTGAATAGGTAGGCAGTAGTAGGTACTTTATATAATTAGGTACCAGGTAGGTATCGGACCCAGGCGCCGGCCTTGGCTACCTGCTGAGCCAATTAAGACGTTGAGGGCGTTGAACTAATGTTCTAAGGGGCGGAGATCTGTCCAAAACAGGCGAATTTTCGCTCGAGTGCAAGTCCATTCTCTCGTTGGATACAGTATAGTTTTACGTTTGGTGTGGTGCTGTGCAAAGAAGTGAAAGTGTTGTGTATGAAAACATAAATATTTACAATAATTATTAGTGGAAATGGAAAGAAAAATAATATATTTTGGTTTCAAGCAAATTAGTTTCTCACATTTTTTTTGCGGAAAATTGCGGAAAAATTGGTTGGTTCCCACTTTTGTTTAGCAACACTATAAAAATGTAAGTAATAAAATGCATGTAAAGTAAACATGAAATGAAAATACCAGTTTCTCTTCACTTTACTTAACCAAATATCTCGTCTTGTACTTTCATGGGGTCTGCTAGGAAGAGTGTAAAATTTCACAGTGCCGTCAGTATTTCCGTAATTATTTTTACAGCCCACTACACAACATTAATTGTTTCCAGAGTATGATGAATGTTTATCCGTACCGCAGCGGAGACAATTTAAGAGTACAAAATAATTATAATCTACAAAACATCTATTCTGTCAAATTGCGAATTGACTAGCAAGAACTTACTATACTGTATCCAACGAGAGAATGGACTTGCACTCGAGCGAAAATTCGTCTGTTTTGGTCAGATCTCCGCCCCTTAGAACATTAGTTCAACGCCCTCAACGTCTTAATTGGCTCAGCAGGTAGCCAGGGCCGGCGCCTGGGTCCGATACCTACCTGGTACCTAATTATATAAAGTACCTACTACTGCCTACCTATTCACAGTTTGTATTTGTAGTCTCGCAAGTACGCAAGAATGACGGTCCTGCGTAGCTCGTTACAGAGCCCCTCCTCTTTAGTCGCCGATGCGCAAAGCAAGTCCATTCTCTCGTTGGATAGAGTATAGTTGGGGATGCTGGAGTAAATTCACAGGTCGCATATACTCTTACATATTGCTGCTAACATAAATGCAAACAAAAAATATATAAATATTACATCATTGGCGTCCCTGTTTAACAACACACATGGTTACGTCACTGGTTAAAGAATATGAAATTAATGAAAAACACGATACTTCAGTTTGAGGAGATTCTCACAAAATTTTTATTATATTCATGACAATTATTGTATCGCAATAACATCTTTAGATGGTGAGTATAAAACTATTGCAGTTCCTTAAATGTTAGTGATAATGACAAATGAGGGCATTATTTCATGAATGAGAGGAATAAAATACAATTGTGGTTCATAAATAGCAAATTCAATAAAAATTCATCCATCGTATGTGGATGAAACTAGATAGACCCCTAGTTAAAAGTGTGTTCCGCGATCCAAAACAATTAATAAAAACCATAAATATTCAATGAGACAGAAAAAGCAAGTAAACAAAATTGTAAATTTAAGTCTGGGTAGACAAAGATGTACAAAAAGTACAGACCAGATAAGAAATAGTAGACCCTCCCCACAAATGTGATCTGTCACGGGATGTTACGCAGCTTCTACCGATCCTGGCTGATGGGCCCCACCGGCAGAGCCTTGTTGGCGCTCTTGATTTTCTTCGCCGGTGTGTATTACCGGAGGTGTCGTGTCGGATGTTTGAAGGATCCTTCCTGCCTCTCGCCGGGCTTGCTAGAGCCCGGCTGGGCGGCATTCAGGTTGGTATGGGAGGGAAATGGCTCACTGGCTTCGTCAGGTAAGGTAAGGGTGTGTGGTTTGGCAAGGCAGTCGGCCTCGCCGTCCACTGGATTGGCCGGTTTCAATGTCTTCAATGTTTTCTTTGATTCTTTTCTTTTCTTCGGTATCGTCTGCTTCTTGTCGCATCAGTCATGCTAAAACATAAGATCGTGATTATCTTATACTTACCAGTTGTCCAGGATCCAGGTCTTTGGCCATTTGCTCTGGATCATAGTCCGTAGCCAGCCGGATCAGCGGGTTCCCGTGGTCCTCTGCGATTACGTAGAGCTTCTTGCCGTAGAGCTTCATGACAAAAAAAGAAATAAAATTAGTAAGTTCGGTGGGTACCGAAGCTACGGAAAATTACCTGTGGACGCCACTGACCGTGGCGCAACCAAGGCAGATGGTTCCTAACTATACTGGGTATCGAACTTACTCTTTGAACTTTCTCACAAAAAAGCACAGTATACTAATATCTAAGTTTTCCAAAGTTGCTTTGAAGTTGAAGGTTACATAGAAGCTAAATTGAAGTTAAATATAAATATAAATAAAATAAAAAAATAAATATAAATAAAATTGCATGTCTATATAAACAGCAGTTAAGATTTACATTTATATTTTTTTTCTTTCAGCAAAAAATAATCGGTGTATATTTACAAAATAGCCCCCTAAAGTTAGGGTAAGGAAGTTGTTATTATTTATACTACGAAATTATACTTTATACTTATTCTACGAAATTCTTCTATAATAGAGAAATTATAGAAGAATTTCGTAGAATGAAATTTGGCAAACAACTTGAACTAATAAAATTTTTGTAAATCTGAGATACTCGTATGGTTACAAGGGGGTAAAAATACCCCACCTCTATAATATTTTTCTTCAGAACTTGTTAACGCGTCGATTATTCTTTATTTCTTTATTTAGCAATTTTATATGCAAATACGGCTTCAATCGAAATTTTATTATCTGTGGACTTTTCTTAGCAAAATTGATAGTTTGGTCACAAAAATATTAAATTATACAAATCCCTTTTCATATAAATTCACTGGTGCCTAAAGTAATGTAGGCTGTTGTCAAATAAAGTTTTGATGCCAAGTATTGCCAATGTTCTTCTTCTGCTCATAATTACGGAATGATCTATAATCGTCGTAGTATAATTTTTAGTATGTATGTATATGGGTCGTGGAAGGTAGTGTAGTGGACGGTAGTGTTATACTCCCATTCCACCACAGCACTTAGGCCTCATTAGGCCCTTTGTGCATTCCTCGTTTTTACTTGAGTACTTTTCTTTTTCTACTTGAGTACCTCAAACTATCCTATTTATTACGGGTGGCCTGGTGGCAAAGTCTCTACAATTTGTATGTATGATAGTATGGTTCTGAGTTACCGAGATTAATTACTCTGGTCCTCATTACCATTTATCTGGGACCACGCGTCCGCGGCAGATGTGTTGAGTGTTCCCAGGTCTCGGGCAGACGCCACAGTCCGGGCCCAAGCCTGCCTAGGTCACCTATCTAAGTGCCCCCAACGCCCGCCCAGCATAACTTTGAAGATCTTACCGGTCAAGTCTAAGCGGCTAGGCGGTCCCATTCAGTCACCTTAGTCGCCTCTTACGATAGGTGGGAGGTACCCTGGGTCTATTCTACAATTGTGGGCATGAACCCAGAGGGGGAGATATAATTTTTAGTGACAGATGCATTAAAACAAATGGCCCTCATTCAATGGCCTTCACGGACACGTGGTCTTACACCACTTGATTTTTTTCATGTGGGGTTACTTAAAAAATCGTATTTACAAGCAAAGGTATGACAATATTGTGACCTTAAAAGGTACAGTTAGTGAGTAGTTGAACCAAATAGATGACAGAACCATATTAAAAACAGGCCGTTCAGGGGCGCGCGCAGAAATGTATCGAAACGGTAGTATTTTTGAGCATCTTCTAAAAAAGGGCTAAGGTAAAATTATTATAACTTTATACATTATTCAATATTTGTTATCTCTCGTTATTTATCTGACATTTAAAAAGTAAGCATATTCGACAGAACGTGTTATTTTTTGTGTCCGCAGCCATTCAGATCCGTGAGAGTTTTGCAATAATTGTTGCTTATTTTTACTCTAATCTAAAAGTCCACGAAGTCCACGTAAGTTAAGTTTATGTTACATTTTGGTGGCCATCATGCTTTCCAAGTTAGCTTAACCTTCACGGCACATTATTTATGCCCTTTTAAGCTTTATAAATTCTTAATTTTTGTAGAAAAAAAATGTAATATTTTATATTCTAAGGCTCGTTCTATTAAAAGAAAATAATATATGGAATATTACATTAAAAAAAAATGATACTCAAGAACTGATGAACGCGATGCTCAATTGTGATTTTATTTTTTAATTAAGGAAAATAAACCTGTTAATGAAAGTGGGCTCCAATTTATTTTGGCCTTACGGGCAATAATTAGAGTTATACATTTTGAGATTAAGTTAACTAAGTGTAATAACAATGAATATAATAATTGATATGTATAATGAATAACAAATGACCTTTGATGGTCAGCGACTTTTATTAACATTGTTTACAAACTTAAATAAGTTTGCATTCCTATTGTGCCTAAATATGTATGCGATACGCTAAACTCCCTTGGTGGCATTTGAGAAATGTCTACACGAAGATGTCCTAACATTCTTAGCGGAGTAAAAGATTATTTTGCATCATTACGACATTTCGCATAAGCATTCATTTAATATGGTAGATGTTTCTTGATATTCATATTATATACGACTAAGCGTGATAATCTTCAGTTTGTCAGAAAAAATGCTTCTGAATAATTTATAAATTCTAAATAATTCTACAGTTGCTACACCTACCCCTATTTGCTGGAATATATAAGACATTCCAGGCCTTTTAAATCGGGGAGAGAAGTAATTAGATTACGTTACTGTAAGCGCGCATAATTAATACCATTTAAAATATTGTAAACTTCTCCTTTCCCATAAACCAAACTTTTGATATTTAAATCAGAACTTTTCGGTAGGCAGAGGACGATCTTAATTTATTTTACAATTTAATAGTATACTTAGCTTGTTCAAATAATATCAATATAGGTACTTTTAAATGAGTAGTTAAGATATTTTTATAATAGTTTATTATTTATATTAATGATGCAGTACATATAATTTGCGCAAGAGAAGCTAAATAATTAGAAAATATTTAGTTTTTTATTATTTTGGAATACAGAAAATAATATTTTGTGTATCTACGGGTTTTCAAGTTTATTTTGTATATAGACTAGAAACAGAAAAATTAATTATATGTAGGAATAAGAGTACTCCATCGTAAGAGTGCTAATCAAATCTTGATTATAACGTAAATAATAAACAATCGTGCCCTTCGAGTGGCACAGAGGGAAAGCTGGTGGAAATTCTGCACTGGCATTAATTAAATTCCGGCTGCATCATGCCTCAAGATTCTGCCCAAAGACCCTAATGTCAGGATTGGTGGAAATTAAATAATGCTGGTCTGTATGCATAGGCCTATGCAGATGGTCATTTTATGCAGTGGAGCCAGGGGTACTTTGTACCCTACGCTACGTTGACCCTACGCTAAGTTGAAAATTGGTTCCAAACAGCTGGCCTAAGAATAAACCCAAAGAAAGCTCAGCTTATGCTGTTTAGAAAAAAGAGGAACCAAGAAGACTGTGGAACCTCTCTCTAGTGTGATCCTCAATTACCACCAGACGGTGAAATATCTGGGTGTTCACCTTAAGATTAAACTGTCTTGGCATGAGCATATACCGGGTGCCTACGATATTACTAGCCAGTCTATAACTTCCTTGTAAAAAAATATATCGAATTAAAATTTTAGAAGTTGTATGGTTGGTAACGGTGCACAGTTTGATTGCATCAAGATCTGATTTCCATTTCCGGTTTAACCGGAAACAGTATAAACTTTGTTATTTTTAATGGATCACCCTATATATTATTAGACATTTACATTGCCCAGAAAATTGTAGGTCCAAAACATGTAGCATAATTTATATCTATCTTTGACAGTTTTCGAGAAAATGGCGGTTGAAAATGTTATATCAATGATAAATTACATCATTTTCACACAAAACAAATGAATGTAGGAACAAATCTGTGACGGTTATTTAAGTTTTTTGGGGAGTTACATTTGAAAAAGTCTTTAAATTTTCATTTCCAGTTGTTCCGGAAGTACTAAGAAAAGTGATTTTCAGGCTAAAATTACTTCGATATTTTTAATGGAACACCCTTTATTGAACATTAAATTTACATTCTACTTACTTTTCTGGATATGTTTTGTTTTTGCTGTCGCCTGCCTAAACCTAATAGTTTATGAGATATCGGCGACTGAATGTTCACTTGCACTGTCACAAAAGCTAAACAATAAAAAAATGATGTTTAAACAGAACTTTGATACAGGAGGGCTGTGTAAAACAAAAGAAATATTTACCGATTTTCATATAGATTTTGACAATACTGTTGCATTATTTAAAAGTTTCTCTGGACAGTTGTCATTTAATTTTTGCGTTTTATTATTGATTTACCTTTTAGTAAGTTAGTAGAGTTGTTAAAAATGTGTTTAAGCGCGAGATCTCCAGATCTTACACCATTGGATTTTTTTACTGGACCCATATCAAGGAAAAGTTGTATAAGATACAACCACATAACATAGAAGACCTTAGAAATAGAATTACGCAAGTGATAAACTATTACTCCAATCGAAATGGAAAGCTTTCTCCGGGAATTTAAAAAAAAATAATTCTTGCCGAGAACTCAACGGTGTACATTTTAAACCATAAATTATAGTCATAAACTTAGGTTTAGGTAGGGGACAGAAGAAACAAAAAGTATCCAGAAAGGTTAGTAGAATGTAAATTTAATGTTCAATACAGCGTGTTCCATTAAAAACATCAAAGTAATTTGAGCCTGAAAATCACTTTTCGTAGTACTTCCGGTAGAGCCGGAAAAGAAATTTTTATGGTTTTAGCAAATTTTACTCCCAAAAAAACTTAAATAACCGTAGCAGATTTGTTCCTACATTCATTTGTTTTATGTGAAAATACAGTTATTTATCATTGATATAACATTTTCACCCGCCATTTTCTCGAAAACTGTCAAAGATTGGTATAGGGTATGCTACATGTTTTGGATCTAGAATTTTCAGGGCAATCTAAATTTCTAATAATATATATATTATTAGAAATTTAGATTTTGGAATACGCTATAGCGTATTCCATTAAAAATAACAAAGTTTATACTGTTTCCGGTTAAACCGGAAATGGCAATCAGATCTTGAAGTAAACAAACTCTGCACCGGTGTCAACCATAAAACTTCCCAGTTTTAAATTGATATATTTTTTTACAAAGAATTTATAGGCTGGCTAGTAATATCGTAGGCACCCGGTATATCCTGTAAAATTAGGAAAGCAACGTGTGCACAGTGGACGTGTAGGAGGGATTTTGGTGGCAGCTGGGGTCTTAATCCCAATGTTCTCCACTGGCTCTACTGTACCATTGTCAGATCCATCTTAATTACGGGGCCATCGTGTAGTGGTCCTGTGTGAGAGGAACTCGACGAATAGCAAGAATTGCGTGTTTGGGAATACCTGGGGCATTGAGAACGGCTCCCATCAGAGCTCTGGAGGTGCTAATAAATCTCATGTCACTGCAAATATTTATCAAATTGGAAGCCTTGGAAATTGGAAGTGCTGTATATAGACTACATACGCTAGATGAACTACAGGCCTAGTCTTTTGGGCACCCTCGCATGTGGAACTGGGCTTCCGAGCGATGTCCAGTCCTGCTCAAGGGTGGTGACCATATTCCCACTAAGCTACATCCCTCGAACTTCCTGGAGGTCGTAATCCCTGACTGCGAGGAGTGGGGAGTAGAGAAACCTCCGATTGTAGTCCGTAATAGGACCAACTGGTATATGGATATATCCAAGGTAGATGGGCTGTGGGTTGCCGGAGTCTTGCTGACTCTGATCAAATATTGAAACACTTTGCCCTGGGAGCACATGCTCCTGTGTTCCAAGCCGAGGTGTTTGCGATTGTATCTTGGTATCTGGAGCTTCTACCCGGCCCACAAAGAAGTGGTAGAATCAATATATGCCACCTAAGACGACACCTTTACATAATGGGTCTTGTGGAAGACTGTATATGTGCTTGGAAGATGAATAGACAGCGGGGCATGTTCTGACGAATTGCCCCTCTTTCCTGCATTCCTGCATACCGTATAAGACCTGGGTAATACACCGTAATAGACATCTAGTTGGCTATATTAAGTCAACTGGACTAATATAGTTCTCGTAAGGCGGGAGGTGTCTGACCCATATTAAGGCCTATACGTCATAAGAGCAAAGCCCCCGCCTATGTAAATCTATTCTAACGTGAATAATAATGGATTTGATTGGAAAAACGATTGCAAACATCTGTGAACTATATTCTTGGTTGATCATTTTTTAAATATTTTTTTTAAATTTTCGTTTAAGACCACCGCATGGGGGTAGCACCTCTAGGCGTGTGAATAATATACTAAGGCATTTCGAATTGACGAAAAGGGCCCAATTGTTTTGAATTTAGCCAATTGTTTTGATTTTTTAGCAGGAAAGAGTTGTTTATTTTTGTATCAGACACGATGGGAAGCTGGCCATTTGATTCTGGTACTTTTTTTAAATAAGTTCTAATTGTTTTTCACAAAAGTGAATAACTTTTCACCATGTAAACTTTAATTCTAATGCTACTTGCTAACAATAGGCTCATTGCGACAAGTATTAAGCTCAAAATACGAAATTTACTGAATTTACAAATTTCAATATGGCCGCTTATAGTATATAACGCTCTTAAACATGCAAAATGTATTATATATATATATATATATATATATATATATATATATATATATATATATATATATATATATATATATATATATATATATATATATATATATATATATATATATATATATATATATATATATATATATATATATATATATATATATATATATATATATATATATATATATATATATATATATATATATATATATATATATATATATATATGTATATATATATATATATATATATATATATATATATATATATATATATATATATATATATATATATATATATATATATATATATATATATAAATATATATATATATATATATATATATATATATATATGTATGTATATATATATATATATATATATATATATATATATATATATATATATATATGTATGTATATATATATATATATATATATATATATATATATATATATATATATATATATATATATATATATATATATATATATATATATATATATATATATATATATATATATATATATATATATATATATATATATATATATATATATATATATATATATATATATATATATATATAATTTGAAATAACCGGAATATTTTCCATGAATATGCTGTTAGTCGTCTATATAAACCTAGGAACAAAGTTTAATCAAGTTCTTTTCATTGCAGGTTTCATTACAGTTACTCCATCCCCAGTTTGGATTTTTAGGTCACTGGTGTGGCGGTGTGATGATATCGCCCGAATGGTTATTAACAGCAGCTCACTGCATCCACAAGTAAGCTTATAATTAGGTTTCTAGTTATTATACGTAGCGCTAAAATTCTTAGACCTCCCGTATAAATTTAAATCTAGGATAAAGGATTATTAAAATCAGTTTTTTTGCATTTATTTTACAAATTCTTAAAAACTGTCGGTATTTTACTTGGAATGAATGTGAAAACGATTTTTCGCCTTGTAACGTTCCTTGGAATATCATTTCTGCATTGGATAGAGCCCGAATAGTAGAGTTGTTTGATCAAGGACTGGCAACATATCAAATTGCTAATAGACTTGAGATTGCTCAGAGTTCTGTTATTCGGATAGTGTATTTGTACCAACAAACTGGTAGTACTGATAGAGAGACATACAACTCGATGCGCTAGGGTACCAAATGAAAGCGCAGACTGATAACTTACAAATTTTGTTAGTTATGGAACAGAAACTTAATGGCTCGAACCCTTTTGAGCAGAACCAATCAACGAGCCATTTCCTCAAATACATACAGTTTGGCAACAACTTTCTGCCGCAGATTGCCCAGGTTGCTATTTCGACACAGCTGGGCGCTCGCAGTAGGCGCAAGACATTGGCAGACAGATATTGACTTTTGCCTCACTGGCGCAAAATATTTTTTTCGGATGGAACAAGACTCAGTTTAGTGAGTGGCAGCAGACATTCAAGGGTTTGTAGAGAACCAGGACGACACGAAAGTCCTAAAAGATGTTTTGGGGGGCATAATATGTGTTCGTTCGTCAAACGGAACTTATCGCCATTTTGCAAGCCACGCATATTATTATATCCAAAACATTATCCATACGATCATTTCATACGATTCATTGATTAATTGTGTAATGAAATTGGGGAATACCTATTTAATTTTTATGGATGATAGCGCCAGGCTTCACCGTACAGAAGAGTGTAAGAAGTGTTGGTAGAAAGAAATTTTCGGAGACAGAACTGGCTGGCAAACTCGATATGAACCTGAGAAAGCATATGTGGGATTATATTAAACAAGAAACTTAAAACCAAAGTAACCCGTAACCCTCCTATTACACTCCAGGAATTAACACGTGCTACTCATGAAGAATAGAACAACATGTCGTTTAGCAACATAAATAAGCTTCTTGTTTCTATACACAGGTATATAAGGTTTTACACAATTGTTATTTTTTACACAATTACAATAAGAATAAATTATGTAATTAGCTAACTATTTGTCAAATAATTTTTATTCTGCGTTAACAATCAGTTCAAGTCAAGTCAATCTCAATGCAATAAAATGTGTAAGAATAACGCACACTATAATATATATATATATATATATATATATATATATATATATATATATATATATATATATATATATATATATATATATATATATATATAATAATTTATAATAGCACTGCATATTTTCGACAAAATAATGGAGGTCCAAGAATTTTTGCGATATGTGTATGTGACAGGGATATGT
>CAXKVY010003862.1:0-19062 GCA_964058915.1 Tetropium fuscum | reverse complement strand
ATCACCATTTTATCAGGGCGGTTGGAAAGTAGGTATGTATTGACGAAATTTTTTAGTAAGTTGTTCAGGCCAAAGGGCTGTGAATCTTTAGGATATGCTTCTGTATTAGAAATTAATTCCTAGTCTTCATTTAATTTTTCGGGTAATTTTGGTAATGAAAAACTTTGCGAAGAGTCCGAACTCTTCGCAAACTATGTCAAATAGAAACTATGTGACGGTTTCACCAACTGCATTTTGTTCAAGAACAGGCTCATTTTCAGTTTGAAAATCAATAGCAATTGGTTCTGAAACCAACCCAGATATCTCAGGTTCAGGTGGGGCAATACCAATTTTTCGTTTCCCAGTTTTTATATGCCAATTTTTCACCAAGTAAGTAATTTAAAAAATATTCCAAAAATATTACTTATATGTCGCCTAGGCCGCAGGGACGTCCTCGGCAATAATTTTTCTCTCGGTACGCGAAAAGAAATTCCGTAGCCTAGGTATACAAATAACTATTTACGTTTATAGTCTACCCAGACAGAAATTTGAAAATTTTTACTTACATGGAGAGTTTTTAGAAAATTATCCATGGAAACTTTTAAAAACTTTTTGTGATCCTGATGTATACCTGTACATTATTTAAAATAGCTGAGATATATCATCTACTTATTTTTAACAAAAATCTTTATTTTCACATTCGAATTTGTTGGAAAATGTGTCAGAGCATAGTGGAAAAATCCAATGCCTTTGTTATTTTGTTTTATATCAAGTACATAATATTATTAATTAATTAATTATTATTATTGCTTGCTCAAGAACCGGGCCCCGTTATGACGAGCCCCTAGGCCGGGCCTTACGGGCCTAATGGGTAATCCGTCACTGAATCTAAGCATATACTATACTGACTATGCTCTCTGATTTAAGATTTGTAATGTTGCGACCAACATTTAATTCAAAAATCCTTTGGTAAGCTAAGAGTGCTTTATATGCACAAAGACTACTTAAATACCGACATTAAATTAAGATTACGTGATTCATTAATTAAAATTACTATTCATTAATTAAAAACTAAATTAGGCTTAAAAGTTGCTTTGTTTCTGAAGGGTGTAGTCTGAAGGAACTAGTCTTATTCATATAATAGGACAATGACGCTCATGCGACTCAACTTTTTAATAGGTTTTGATTTTACAGTTCAATTAAAATTGCAAATTCAACACTTGATAAAATATATGTTTTTGATTGATCAACATAATCCAAAACTGTTACAAACTAGCTGCTAAAACAAAGCCTCTGTTGATGCTATATGCTAATACAATTAGGTACATATTACTATACTGTATGAAATGTTCTCAGCTCAGTTTAGAGTCATATAACGGTCACATGCAAAAGCAGTATATCCTCATTTATACTTGCATTCAATTTTGTTTCAAGGTCTTATTGTGGTCTTATCGTGTTATTTAATGACCTTTGCACGGCTATCTTTGTACAGGGTCACCATGAGGCGCTACTATTTTTTTAACGACCCTAGTGCAGCAGTAGTTAAACATGTCACGCAGTACTGAAGATGAAACGACCTCTCTATGGCCTAGTAACAACCTTTCTTTAAAAGCCCATCCAATTTAAGGGTGCAGTTAGTGGTCCTATTTATTCCTACCATATTATATGACCTTCGCACAACAAGGAATTTCGATAGTCGAGTTTCAACTTTATACTCGTAGCAACCCTTATGCGACCTTCACTCGTTATTCGTTTATCTATTGTAACGACCATTACAGGACTAGTTGGACAAAAAATCCAAAAAGTATCAAGTATTTTTTTATCCTTTAAATAATGTGTAATCCTTTAAATACGAAATGTGTCTAAGATTACGATATATCCTCTTCATTTCAAATAAATAAGGGGTGTACTGGTGGCGATTAAAGTGCTGCCTACATATTTTATAAAGACAACGGCCAGACTAAAATCTGCTTATCGATTTTAGCGGATACTTGGCTCATCTTCCCCTTTAAATTTTAGGTACGAGGCACGAGGTCAACAACCGTTCTACTCTGTACAGGTCTTCCACTATTTCTGACATCCAGGAGATTTTTCCATGTATGAGAAGGATTATTGAACGTGTATCATTCAATCATACCTCCTTTCGTACTGTACTTTGCGTTTAGAAGGATCAATAATCAGACAAAGAGTAGATATGCAAATGAAACTAATTAAAACCGATTGGCGTAAAGTGCTTACGCACTCATAGAGATGAAAAATAGTGTACCTACCCTTTGTAATCGTACAACGACCCTTTTGATATAATATGTCTACTCTATGAAGTGAGATATTGAATAACTTAATATAAACGAATTCTCCTGCGAGACTTCTGGAGTCCTGCGACTCCTGTAACGCGTGCGTGAGCATGCCTCGGCACAGCCCAGTATCGTAGTCGATTAAGAAACATCTAATAAGCAACGTTAAAAAAAAATACCATGTAGTTAAAGACATACCAATTAAAAATAATAAGTGCCTTTTGAATTAATATAAGAGTTTAAAAATGGGTAGAAGAAATAAATGCAAACCTCGGATGATTCCTCAGCAGGACAGGAAAATTTGTGGCTGTATCTGCTTTTGCCAGCTAGTAGTAGTATTTAGCTGTGTATCGCTTATCTATTTGACAGTGGCAATATACATACCCTCATACAGGGCATTTCGTAGTGGCTACGAGGAGAGACCAGTAATGTGCCAAACTATTAATACTAGTACAGAAAATAACTGCAGTTGGGCTTCTTGTGGAGAATGGTGTCTCACGAAAACCTCTGGATTCTGTCCGCAAATCCACGCCACAGCCAGGCAAAATGGTACAAGAGTCCAGTTTCTTAATTGTACTAGCTTCCAGACATCATTTTGTCCCCCAGTTAACGCCAATGATTTAAAAAGGCACAACTGCAACAACGGAACTGAATGTGCTTCACTGAAAGGGGTTTTTAATTGTTCCTTGGGACACTGCACCAACATGTCTCAGATGTACCAATGCCATTACAAAGCAGACGGATTTACTGTAGATAGTGATAAAGATAACGTCAAGTTAAATGGATTTTTTGAATGCAGGGGATCAAAGTGTACTAAAATTAAGAAAAATTTTTCATGTGACAGGATTTGTAAAGAAAACATTACTTCTTCAACAAAAAATGTGTTCATATCTGTAGACAATAGTGTACACCATGCATACTGTAATTTTGCCATAGCTACAACAAGGGCCAACGCAAATGAAGTGGGTACAGAAATAGAACCCACCCAGTTTTGGAGTAAACTTCCTAACGAGGTGATTATGGTGTCTTGCCATACAGTATATTACGACGAGCATAACGAAACTATACAGTAAGTACATTATACATTTTATTCATATTTATGCAAACAATGTATGTAACACAAAATCCAAAAGTAAATTTCATTTAGAGAACATCTTAATCTAAGAAACATTTATTGTCATGCCTTCGTGGGCGTGCATTTCATTTGTATTTAAATTTAAATCAAACCTAAATATATCTAAATACCCTGAATTAATCTGATAACATAAATATAGCAGCTGTCAAAACTAAATAGGTACCTAAAGATATTCTAATAAAGATATCCATAAGACATGAAAAACTGTAAGAGTCGTCGAGGAAGCAACAAACGTAAGCAGGATAAACTCTGCTTGTTTTATGGTCAGCTTTTGTAATAGAATACTAAAAATGTTAGTTTATAAATTAGCAACAAAAATCGATAATTCAGCTACGAACATTGAGGTAATTTTTTTAAAACTTATTTATCGTGTCTGCTTTTACATGAGAAATTATAGAAAGAAGTATACATACAGCTAATATAATAAATCTTATTCTTACACCTTTTCTACGAAAAAAAAGATATACTTCCTCAACAACGCTAGAGGCAACCGGTTTCGAGAAATTTGCAAATTTCTGCATCGATGCAGGTTTCTTTTAAATAATACCAAAGCAGAGCATTATTAATTTAATATTTCTAATGAGAATAGCCCAGAATGGTTTGAAATATCCATAGTTTCTCCAATATATTCCTCCATAAACATGGAAATATAAATCATAAGCAAATCATACAGCCAATAGAAAATAAAATGCCAGCGCCTGTGGTGAATTATCAAAATAATTTAGTACACCTGTCAGTTTGGCTTTCTATGTATTCTTATGGGATTTTTCGTGTTTTTGAGAAGATATCGTTTGGCTGTTATTATTAATATAAACTTTTTAAGAGTGGTGACAGTATTCGTAGACATTTTTCCTCATACTTTTGAAGTTGTTGGTAAATATATTATGTGATTATTGTAAAAATACGTTACAAAAGATCGATACTTCTTAGGTTATCGTTTCATTCGCCATTCGTTGTTAGTTAATATTTTAGGTATTTGAGTCAATAATCAAGTTTCATTAAGAATATAAGTAGGTAAGTATCTTTTTGTATTATTATTTACTTATTTCGTTATTTTAGAGTCGTAGTTTTTACGAAAACTTGAATATTCCTTCAAGGTGGCTTTTTTCTTAAAATGTTAAATATTGAATTGGTAGGCCTATAGAGCTTACAATTTCTGATATTAGTTTTTTACAGCTCAGAATTCCAAAAAAATATATATTTTTGGGTGTTCCATATTACCCATAGTTTGAGGTTATATGAAACAGAGCAAGTTTTGGCATAACAACTGAAGATCTAATATTTTAAGTTCCTTATAAGAATATAAGGGGGATATATGGAACAACCTAGGTCGAAAAAATTTTTTTGAATGCTCTAACCTTTCAAAAGGCCTTTTAAAAGTAGATAATGAGAAATATATGCATGAATAAAATTTGCTACTTTTATGATTTTTATGGTTAAAAATGAAACAAAAGAATTAATTGTTACTTTTTTTATTGGTCTAAAAATATAAATATAAAATATAAATGTAAATATAAAAATTATAACTTCTTTGCAAAAAATATTCATTGTATTCTTAAAATATTGTTTGTTGCTACTTTCGTGTTTTTACAGAAAACTATTGAGTATAGTTTAATATTTTTTTAAAAGTTGTTAACATAAGGTTATGTACTAATTTCATTGGAGCGTATGTTTATCTCAAATAATAACTGATACAGAGAACGCTTTTAGTGGTAAGTATAAAACTTTATGTTTTTTTCCACTCTTCATGATTTTTTTTAAATATTAAACTTACCTAAACCGTGACAATAGCAACACAACCACCACCTGCATTTATTTGACAGGTTACCTTTATTTTTTTAAATCTTTTTTATCGACCACAAGTGGCGATAAAAAGCCCGCGAAAATTTAAAAAATTGTCCAAATGTTTCATATTACCACCTGTGTTCCATATATACCCACTCTACGGTATCTTTTTGTATTATTATTTAGTAATCAAATATATTATAAATACCGAGATACATATTTACCTACATGTCATTTTATAATCAGTAAGTTGCAATGATGTACTTACTCGCAACTTACTAGAAATATATGGAAAAATGTCTATAAATATTGTTACCACTCATAAAAAGTTGATGTTAATCTCAATAGCCAAATAATGTTCTCAAAAATACAAAAAAATCTCATAGGAAGCCAAAATGGAGAGGCACACTAAATTGATGCTTCATATCTCCGCTAGGTGCGTACCACTTATATTCTATTCCGAATAGACTCACAGTTTGGAAAAAAGACTAAATTTTTCTAAAATTAATATTTCCGGTGACAGGTAATTTAGTTTCCTACATGATTTACCTCCATGAGATAAAATATTTGAACTGGTTGATCATATCAAAAATAATTTAGATTAAAGAAATAAATATCTGGCATTATTTTTAGACTAGATGGAGGCTTTTGACACAGTACCAAGCATAGACGCCGTTCCAAAATTTTCTAGGGGGGGGGGCAAGATTTTTTGGATGAGGTGAGCCCTTTGTAACCAAATTCACTGAAGTTTTATTCAAAATTAAAAACAGCATTAACAAAAAGTATTAAAAATTAAATGAAAGAAAGCATTATGAAACAAAACATGAACATTATGACATGTAGTAGGTATTTTTATTATCTCGTTATTTGAAGGAAACAATAAAATACATGGTACAATAAGTAAAAAATGTACATACTTAGGTATCGTAGGTTCGTAACAAAAAAAAACAAAATGTCACAAACACTTTGGCTTTGTGCCAGTAGAACATGTTTCCTAATCTATAATACTAACTATTATATCAGTCGACCGTTTTATATACTTCCGTTTTACTGTCATCGACATACTTCCTGAGTCCAGTAAGGCGATTTTCGCCCATAGTTGATTTAAGCCACGTTTTAACTCTTCTAAGAGTGCTAAAAGAGTTTTGCCACCGGTTTTGCCACCGGATGGCTAGTTTTGTCACAATTACTTTTGTCTATTTGAACACGCGTAATGGCATAAGGTATGCCCAGGAGAACCAGTTAGTTTCCCAGGAATATTTTTAGATTGTTACGTTACCAGTGTGTTTAACAAGAACCATCTCAAGCCCCCCTCGAACTAAAATCATTTGTTGCACCCAGGGGCTATGCTCTGGTGTATTTATGTAATTATGTATTTATGTTAAGTTAATGATGGATCTATTTATATATCGATAAATTTATAGATACATATTCGTTTTAGAATAGTTTGGTGTTAATAACTTGGTGACAGATCTATCAATCCGAGTACAAATCTACTTATTTGATTACGTTTTCGGGTGATTGTACATAAAAAATCGTTTTGGAACAGTTTAGTGTCAACAAGTTGGTGACAGATCTATTATCTGAGAATAAATCTAATTATTTGACAACGAAAACCACATTAAACTGGTGACCGATAAAACCACACCCTGAAAATACATATGAAAAAAAAAATTACCTAAGTGGTATCATTGTGGAGAAAAGTATCAAGAGAATCGATAACTATTGTTTTTTGAATAAAGAAAATTTTGACGTTTGTAGCTTTTGAAAATTGTGTTAGGGCTTATCAAATGTGCCACTGTATCTATATATTTATTTTACTAGTGCATCCGACTGCATAAATGGGACAATATTCGAAACCGAATCTATACCGAGGCCTTATGTTACCTTCAGACAATTTTGGAACTTAACAGGGAAGCACAGAAATGTCGTAGACCCAAATAACCAATATGTACCAGCACAATCTGCCTTAACAATATACAACACTTCACGTTTATTTATCAACTTAGATGGTTGTGTTAATACCCTCAAAGGAGAATGCATTGAGTTCCATCAATCCCATGGGCGGGACGGAAGAAACCAAACGGCACCATCTAGATACCCATGTTATTATAACAAGGTGAGTTTCTTTACGTCCAATATCTCTTCACTGTGTTTAGGTATTAAAACGGAAAATGTGGCACATGAACGAAGTTCACAAACTTCATTCATGTTCCAAGTCAGTGAACTTAATTTGAATGTTTTTTTAGAACAATTCGTTTATGGTAGTGGCCCGATATGACTTGAAGAGGACGTGGAGAGATTTAATTATAGCTATCAGTATACCATCTATATTATTCGTAACGTCTTTTATTACTTTATGCGCTATAATGCAGGCAGTCAGGGTAGACGACGATACTAAAATGCGGTGCAAGTACTGTTTCGGGACGTACAACTATAACTCTGACATGACTGAAATGATAAATAGTAAGTATGAGGTTTCTTCTCCGGAATCGGACGGACCATTTAACAGAAGAAGTACCCAGGAAATATTAAGTTAACAAAAATGCGACACTGCGTCAAGAAACTCTAAAGAAAATGCACAATGTAGCCAAATTACTCTAGTTTAATTAAACGGGAACGAATTTTATGAACGACTGAAAACTAATTGGTAGGTGGTTTAGAAGATATAGCTGAAAGCTTACTAAGCTGAAAAAAATCCTTATAAATTATCAGATATATATATACATATATATATATATATATATATATATATATATATATATATATATATATATATATATATATATATATATATATATATATATATATATATATATATATATATATATATATATATATATATATATATATATATATATATATATATATATATATATATATATATATAT
This sequence comes from Tetropium fuscum, assembly GCA_964058915.1. NCBI lineage: Eukaryota > Metazoa > Arthropoda > Insecta > Coleoptera > Cerambycidae > Tetropium > Tetropium fuscum. The sequence goes on along the minus strand of CAXKVY010003862.1, from coordinate 10,978 downwards.
ATATATATATATATATATATATATATATATATATATATATATATATATATATATATATATATATATATATATATATATATATATATATATATATATATATATATATATATATATATATATATATATATATATATATATATATATATATATATATATATATATATATATATATATATATATATATATATATATATATATATATATATATATATATATATATATATATATATATATATATATATATATATATATATATATATATATATATATATATATATATATATATATATATATATATATATATATATATATATATATATATATATATATATATATATATATATATATATATATATATATATATATATATATATATATATATATATATATATATATATCCGATACTTGGACTAAAGGTCAGAATATATTTTTCCTATCTATCAGTTTTTTTAATAACGAACAATTTTGTTTCTTAATTAAAGAATTAAATTGACTATCGTAATATTTAATGTAAATGTAAATAGGGTAAGTAACAACAAAAATATAATCATAACATTATTGTCAAACTTTTAACATGTATAACACAAAAATTATCCATTTTCTTTGTATTTTCATGGACTACTCCGTATCTCGTATACAATCTTGCGTAGCATAGTATTAGTGACGTGCGTTGGTGCAATGACACGTTTACACCATTATACAGGTATTCTTGCTCAGATTTATACTATCATAGAAAAATTTGATCAAAATTACACATCGATTTGGCTCTAGCTAGGAAATTTATTAAACAGGAAAGAGTTCAAACTTATAAATATCAAATATGTACATATATTATTCGACAATTTTTTTAAATTACAATTTGGGATTATACACTTTGTGAATTGAAAAACATGGCAAGAAAATGAGTTTTAAGATTCCTGTAAACGATCATTTTTTTTCTTATAATTCCAAATTTGAACATTTGGAATATATTATAATATATTATAATATATTATAATATATTATAATATATTATAATATATTATAATATATTATAATATATTATAATATATTATAATATATTATAATATATTATAATATATTAGAATATATTATAATATATTACAATAAATCATAATATCATCTAATATTACAAGTCTCCATATTTGGTGTACCAAAAAGTAATGGTAAACACAAAATAAAATAAAATATTGAATCCATTGTTTTTACATGAACTTATTAGATAGTATAGGTATTTACCTATAGTGTTTTCTTCTTTTGACTTATTTCTTGCTTAAAATTAGTTATGTTTTATATACTTATGAAATATATTTGCTCAAAAACGATAATGAAAAAGATAAAGATTTTTTTGTCTGACAGGATATTTTCATTATTTCCACTGCACTATTATGAGGAATCGTAACAGCAAAGCGCATCATATTTCTCATTTGTCTCAGCTTTGCGGTAACCGTTGACTCAAACGTATACTCGTTCACTCAACGCCTAGACTAAACGAAAAATACTTAAAATTATGCCTTAGAATTTCTCAATGTGGCTTAAATACAAGGGATAAAGTAAATTTAGATACAATGTAAATATATTTATATTTATTGTTAATTCTTCGTAAATCACAAGTTTACACATATAAGAATAAAATAATAGTAATAATAAGTTACCCACCTAACCTACATAAATGTTTATGTTTGTATATATACAGGGTTTTTAAACTTAAGTCGGCACCATTGCTTACTTCGTCATTATTGGAGCTACAAAGTCTAGTAGTATTTTTCCCACTGAGTATGATGGTTAAAATAGAAATAAATCGAACATGCGAGTTAAGTTCCATTTTTTAAATGGGACACCCAGTATGCAATATTCTCAATCGATATGAAATTAAATTCTGAACAAAAATTGTCCTTCCACATTTTATCCTAAAGTCAAAAATGACAAAGCAATTGATGTTTTTTTTAATTTCATCATGGAGCCTGTGATTTCATAAACATACTTTAATATTACTAAAACGTCAAATTTAATAAAACGATTTAATAAAAACGTAAAACGTAAAACGATTTAAGAAAACGTCAAATTGCAGTTTCGCTAGTCTAGTCAGTCTAGAGTTTGTGTTTTTGGGGGGGGAAATATTTTCAGGCATTCAGAAAAATGTGATGATGGAATGTCATATTTTGTCAAAAAAATAGCCACCGAGCTCGTGAACGTTATAGTGTTTTGTATCCTATTATATATGCGTAACTTGCCAGGGTAGGTACTTTTTATTTTTGTATCGTAAGTTTAGATCGAATGAAAAAGTGTTTAAGACAACTAGAACCAAGAAACAATTCATAATAAGTGAGGGTACTGAAATTGACGTCTTAGCTTACTTCGAACCTCATCATAATAATTCAATTAACGATTTAATGCAAGAAAGTTTGGGAAATGTTTGGAAAACTATGTTTGGGAAATCCACAATATTCAAAAAAAGCATAAGTTCGTGCCGTACAGGTACAGAACACAGAACTTCACAGACACTTATACCAGGACATCAACAAAAATGCATCCAGTTTTGTCAGTGCTTTAATAATAAAATGATACTTGGAGTGACGTATCAAATTTCTTCAGTAGGGGCATGTTTAACAGGAAAAACAGCCACTACTGGAGTCGAGAAAATCCAAGGCTATTCCATCCTTGTAACGCTTTAGTATTAATGTTTGGTGTGGTTTGATCGGCTCAAGAATTGTAGGCCCTGTATTTTATCAATGTGCATTAACTGGTGAGCAGTACCACGAAATGTTAACCGACACACTTGGAGACTTCTTGGATGACCTGAATTGAATGGATAGACAACAGATATACTCTCAACAAGAAGGAGCTCCTCCCCATAATGGTCGCCAGATTGATATCCTATTACAAGTTTTTGATAGATATTTATCAACTAATGGCCCTATCCTATGCCTCCTCATATAAAAGGCGGTATGATAGTCTTGAGGATCTCCAGCAAAGCATCGTTCATGTTACCAATAACATTGATGGTAGAATATAATTCCCAGGGTCACTAGGAGCGCTTACAAGCGGGTTCAATGCTTGGAGCAAGAGGGTGATGTTTTTGAGCATCTAATTTAAATTTTGTTGTTTTTTTTAAGTTTATAGAATAATTTAAAATAAACGATGCTATTTCGCATCATGGATACTCCACTTACTTTCTACTTTATGGTAAGGCAGTTACGACAACGAACAGCATCCATGATGAAATTAAAAAGAAACATCAATTGATTTGTCATTTTTGACTTTAGGATAAAATGTCATAGGACAATTTTTGTACAGAATTCAATTTCCTATCGATTAAGAATATTGCATACCGGGTGTCCGATTTTAAAAAAATGGAACTTTTTGACATAACCCCTAAACGCGATGTTCGATTTTTTTCTCTATTTTTACCATCATACTCAGCCTTAACCGACTATTACTCCTGGTAGCTCCATTACTAACGAAGACAGCAATATTTCCGACTTAAGTCTGGAAACCCTGTATATATATATATATATATATATATATATATATATATATATATATATATATATATATATGTATATATATATATATATATATATATATATATATATATATATATATATATATATATATATATATATATATATATATATATATATATATATATATATATATATATATATATATATATATATATATATATATATATATATATATATATATATATATATATATATATATATATATATATATATATATATATATATATATATATATATATATATATATATATATATATATATATATATATATATATATATATATATATATATATATATATATATATATATATATATATATATATATATATATATATATATATATATATATATATATATATTGTGTACGCAATGGTATTAGTCAACACAATTCTAAAAAAGAGTGTAATGTAACAGCTGTGAATTTTTCTTAATGGACTTTTCTTAAATTTTTACAGTGATAAATTATAAATGTTAGTAATATGTAACAATTTATAAATTCTAAACTATATATGAATTGATTAGTGTAATCAATTTTACAAAACAAAACTTACCTATCTAATGTTTTTACATTTATTGAAAATATAGAGAAAAAACCCGTACCTATATCATTTTTAACAAAAAATATCTTAACACTGCCCTTCCAAATAGCATATGGCTTTACATTTATAGGGCTATAGTACCAATTCTTACTCTATAGTTTCAATATAATTATAGGTACATTGATAAAGTAAGTTTGTAGACTTAAGTACCTACCAACCACTAATACAGAACATAAATCTGTGTGAACTTAATAGCTATATTTCCATATGGATATCTAATAGCTATAATATTTATAAATAATGTTCTTTATATGTCTATATGTGTAGCTACAAGCAGCAGTCATGTGCCTTTGTAAATGTCAAAAACTACAGTCGCCTTACTTTTACTGACAGCATTTATAGTGTTTATACTGCAAAGAGTTATTACTCAATGTAATCTAAATGTGCTATCGTGGATTTACTTTAAAATGGAGAGTACATATTTATCTATACACTGTAACAATTTTTGTTCATATTAGATGTTTGTATAAATTAGGCATATTAAAATTACCCTGCTTTATTCGTAAATCCAAATACCATTGCTTAAGAATTCCTAAATATTGATTCTTCAATTACTTAGGTATTACCGTTGTGAATTAAGGAAGGTTCCTTCAATCGACGGTACCAAGCAAATAATTGTCATTAATATAACGATTTCATATTTTTCTCAATTCAATAAAGATCATAATGGTTCCAACACTATACATGTCACAGATGTGTGACAAGTGAATATGACAGAATATTAATTCATTTTACATTAAAGTTGGCAGCTGTAGGCAATCCCATTTCTGTGTAGTTACAAATCTCATTGCAAAATTATAGTGTATGATTTTGTGCTGGGTTAAGTAAATGTGCTAAAAGTAAAATATATATAAATATATTGCAAATTGTTACTTTTTACAAGAGTTTATAATTAGTTTGCTATTTGATGTTTGTATTTGATAATATAATTAATATTACCATATTTATTTAATAATTGTTACAAACATGGATAAAGCAAAACAATATTAAATGTGTAACTAAAATATTGCCTCAAACATATTTTTGGTGTTTAGAAAATTTCTAAAACTGAAGTTAAAATTAAATGTTACAAAATATATTTAGTAAATAGGTACATAACATTATTTTTGCTAATTGTTTTAGCCTTAGGTTAATGCAACATTTACATTTTCTTATATATATATATATATATATATATATATATATATATATATATATATATATATATATATATATATATATATATATATATATATATATATATATATATATATATATATATATATATATATGTACATTGTGCTAATCTTCAGGATTATTAAATGCAGTTTATGTAATATCATCGTTTTAAACAGTACTATATGCTTTGACTCTTTGAATAAAAATTACAAAACGTCAATCATGAAATATACAGATATTAAAATAAGCTGCATTTTAAACTATTTACCTATTGTTAATAAATAGAGATATTTTACGAAAAGCCTATTACTTGAAAATAATTGATGTTATATTATGAAATAGATATTACACATTTTATGTTATTGATAAATACTCTGCAATTAATGTAGTAACTTGGTGTTAAATAAAAAATATAAGATGCATTGCGATATGTTTCATATTATATATACCCTAAGAATGTTACTTATAACTCTAGTAACAATATAAGTTACTATGCATTCATGCAAGCATAGATTATAGATTGAATGTTGGTTATGTTCATATGTACCTTGCACCTAAAACGTATTTACCCTATACGTTTTTCTTAAACGTATTTGCATTGGTTATCAGTTACGGCCATAAATCTAAGAACATCTACGCTAGAGGTAAACCAACACACTAAAAAGAGTACATCTTCATTAATTCTTCAATTTTAGTGACATGTGGCCAACATTTGGATACTTCATAAGTACTACACATAGGTATAGTAAATACTAAGAAAATTCTCACCCATATTCAAGGGGCTACATTTTTAAAAGAAAAGCTAATAACATAAAACATGAAACACTATATACTTTATATGCAATATTATACATACTTGGTGAATGTGACATTTATTTGGCTTTCAATTTACAAGAAATATAATATATACCGATTATACAGATAGATTGACCGATAAGATCTTCAAAGTTATGCTGGGCGGGCGTTGGTGGCACTTGGATGGGTGACCTAGGCAGGCTTGGGCCCGGACTGTGGCGTCTGCCCGAGACCTGGGAACGCTCAACACATCAGCCGTGGTCGTGTGGTCCCAGATAAATGGTAATGAGGACCAGAGTAATTAATCTCGGTAACTCAGAACCATACCATCATACATACAAATTGTAGAGACTTTGCCACCAGGCCACCCGTAATAAATAGGATGGTACTCAAGAAGAAATGTACTCAAGTAAAAAGGAGGAATGCACAAAGGGCCTAATGAGGCCTAAGTGCTGTGGTGGAATGGGAGTGTAACACTACCTTCCACTACACTCCGACCCATATACATACATACATACATACAGATAGATTATATTGTTAGATAGATAAGATTATTATATTATTATAAAGCAAGATTTTTAATCGTCTCCGGATGATCCCAACTTGGTTGGCGAAACGCGCGTCGAGCGAGGTGAAAGTGTTTTGGTGTTTGTGGAAACTATTCCGAGTGTTATAAAGCAAGAGTAAAAGTAAAATAAATTTTGTTGTACATCCATCCAAGAAGAGCATATAAAATTGCATAGATATTGCATAATTCATACGGCATATTGATATTAAAAACAGTATACATAATGTCAAACGTTTCAAAAATTAATATAATTAAAATGTTATATTAGTCCAAGTCAAATAGGTGTATTACCTATAGTATAGCGTTTTCTAATAAAACTTTTTCACTTTATCTTTTTTTTCACTTTATTTTCTTTATTGCGTAATTAATAAATACAGGAATTACTAATAACATATTTCCCGCCTGTTTAAAAATGTCTAAAATTGTCCCCATTTATAAAAAAAGTGACATAGATAACCCTACTGTAATCATAGACATACTACATCTTGGTCATACTATCGCTAGCTATAATCTATTAAGTAGTTCTGAAAAGTCAAATAACTAATTATTTTGAAAGTAAAAACTTATGATTAGCATTTGATTGTGTTTATACTGTACTAGAATACTACTGTACTAGGATACTGTACTAGAAACAATGGTGAAAACAGTTAAATCTTAATAGTTCTAAAACTGAGACAATGGTTTTTGCTCTCAGGAATAAGAACCATATAGAAAATGCACGTTCAGTTAAATTTCTCGCCGTTTATTTAGATTGCAAACTAACGTGGACAAGTCATACAGATTATCTTTGTACAAAATTTTTTTAAAATATATACCTACTCTGCAGCTTAGCTCATCGAGTGTCTACAATAACTCCTGTTACAGCTTATCACAGCCTCATTCACTCTGTGATATACACTACACTCATATGGGTACATACTAGCCCTACATCGAGTGTGTTCTCTATGCAAAGATGGGTAATAAGAGTAATTGGTGAGTCATAAATTCAGAGAAGACTAAATGTAAAATCATTGAATTTAAAATTTTAACTGTTCCATGTACTTATACCCTTCAATGTTTACTGTATATGAAAAATAATTTAAGCACACACACACACAACATTTGAACACTTTTAAATTGAGAGGAAATCGAGAGTTCAACCTTCATTTTGAAGCTCTAAAATATGTAAATACATATTCAAAGAGAAAGAGTCAAATTGAGAAAAAATGAGAAACTAATATAGCCAGACATTTACTAAGGATTAAAGTAATGAGTGTACAAGATATGAGAAAATAAAAAATATTCTTGTAAAAATAGCAAAATAAAAAACATTGTTGAATAAGTAATTATTTATTTAAAAAATTGCTATAACAACATTCATTAAAAGCACATATTTTATAAGCAGATTGTTCTTAATAGAGGAAATATTACTCTAAAACACCATAGTTCTTGGCATGCAGAGTTAACAACATGGTTTTTGCATGGGCAGTATTTGACATTCCAAAAACTAACTGTAGCATGACTTTCATAAACTATAAAAGGCAAACAAACGCCATTTTCATAAAATACCCATAATCCAGTGGCCACCTCGTTCTGTCAATACTTGGAAAGTTTGAGTAGTTGTATTACGCAGAAGTTACTCCATGTTTATTAAAAAAAAATTTCCCCCGTAAAATCGAACTGTAATTAGTACTGCAAAAATAGGAAAATCAAGATCGCTCAAGTGCTCGGCAGTACGGGACTTAATGACGTAATAGAATACAGGGAATCTGGCACTCCCAATAGTGTTTTCTGGAAATGGGATGAAAAATTGGAATTTAGATAAAATACTAGGCATTAAGGTTTCCAGTCCCCGCTAAAAAATCTGCCCCCTAAATGCTCCCCATGCACGTTAAGGTATTTTTAGTGTATATATTTCATGATTGCAAATGGACCTATACTTCTGGTTTCTGTAAATATGATATTCAAACACGGGACCAGGAACTCTGCGCTTATTATAAATCTCATTATATTTTATATAATATCATATATCGCATATAATTTCTCAATAATTCCAGGTGGCAGGTTATAAAAGATAAAACCAAGTCTACTCACTGCGGAAATAAATCCCGTGAATCAATGTGTTGAACAAGTAAGATCAAATGCAGTAACACAGATATTAAGACGTTGGTATTTCAACAATTACATATAGTAGCATTATATATTAGGAAATAATCTCGGCGAGTTAGATAGCAAGGTGGTGACAGTATGTAAATAACCATTACGCCATTAAAATGCAATATATGATCATTGCATGTGGAAATAGAGTAATCAGATATTATACAGGAACTGATAAGAAAATATTATTGTTAAGATTATGGAGGAATTTGCTAACATTTGAGAGCCATAATATCTATATAGGAGCAAGTGGCGCAAACCATTTTAGGTAAAAATTACGATAAGCATTAAATTTATACATAGGGGCAGGCGGTGCAAATAAGGTGAAATACAGTATCGATCAATATATTATTAAATATTTTTGATCAGATTCGTTTAAAAATTATGAAACTTAAAATATCAATCTCGCCTTAAGCAGTATATAAATTATGTAATTTCATCTTATAATTTCCAGTAGCCAAAGTAAAATTTCCAAACCAAAACTTCTTTGTCTAAACTTATAGTTTCTCTGGATCTTATTTATGATGGTACTTAACAAGTAACATGTTTTTTATGAAGGTTAAAAAATATTTTTTACATTTCTTGAAATAGTCTTAAGCAGTACCACAAATTAAAGAGAACTTTATCGAAGAACCGAAAAGGCCATAGGTGTGGATGGTGTAGAAAACATATTTATGGATTTTGGGTTAGCCAGTTAGTTATAGTTTTAACAGACTTTAATCCGGTCATGGCAGTCTGAAAACTGTCTACAGCCTACTCGGAAAGATAGTAATAAAATCTCATTAAATACGAAAATCCTTCATAAATGTAGTCTGCGTGCATATAAATGCGTCTGCATGAGTGTTTCTAAATACACCCAAAATGCATATTTAATGAGCTTCTTATTTTTCTCTTTCATTTTCAAATATATTATAACCATTTTTATTTAATTCTATCCTTAATTTTAAATGGATTATCTACATGATATTTACAGTAGAATTCGGATATAACGACTTAGTTTATACCAACTAACGGCCTTTAGTGACGAAAATGCAAACTCAAGTTAGGTATCATATAGACGTACTATGGAAACATATCCATTTAGTGCGACTCCGGTTTTAACGACCAACTACTTATAGCGATTGCTTTGCTTCGTTCCGCTTCGAGAAACTGTCCACTTAGAAACTGTCCGCCGGGCTTTCTTCCCTCTCCTACGTACATATACTGATTAGCGAGCGTAAATCAGTCAGTGATGTGACAAGACCAAGGTCCCATTATGTGCCCTAAAATGAGTTTTGTGAAGCGAAAGTGTTTCACAATTGAAGAAAAAAGTACTATAATACACTGTTTAGAAACTGGTGAATCAAATGTAATCGTTCGTTTAGTGCGTTGTCCGGTTAGTATGACTAAGTGTCGCCCGGCCTCTTGAGGGTCGTTATAACCGCATTTTACTGTATATCTGGAACTAATTCTAATTGCTAACTGTCTACATAATTAACTTTTCAGAGCTATACAGAATGACGTAGTATATAATATGTACCTATCTATATTTAACAAATATTATTTTTTAAACTGTATCTCGAAAACTACAACTCTTAAGTTACTCTAGTTAATGACCGTATAATATACGATCATTAATCAGAAAATGCTTACTTAAATTTCTGATTTTTTTCTATTTTTAATGGACCACATCTATAAATAATTGACGGATAATTAATAGTCTCACGATTTGGTCAAACTAGGTAGATATTTGGTACGGTGCGTATAAAATGTCTATGAAGTTGATTGACCGCCTACAGGAGCAATCTCTGTTGCCACGTAATTATCAATTAATTACCTGTTTTTAAGGTATTGTGGTTTTTAATTTATTATTACTTTGATGATTTTCATTGGTTTTATTTTATGTTGAGAATTTTTTGCTTTATTGTGGAATATATTTTTTTTTCCAGCTACTGGCAACTGCCCACTAAAAAATGGGAACGCGCCAAAAGCAATACTTCATGAGTTGCGTGGAAATTTGCATTCAATATCAGCTGCAGTGTTTAAAATATCCATATAAAAACTTTCCACCCTCTAAAAAAAGAGCCTTGGTCCCCATGAGTAACGCTGACCTCCGCAGTTTTGCCGGTCAGTGAACCTCATTTACATTTTATACAGACTCTAATAATAAGACTATTACAAATTATAGTGCTTTCGTTTAATATGCAAACTAATGG
>CAXKVY010003861.1:0-16895 GCA_964058915.1 Tetropium fuscum | reverse complement strand
AAATTGCTTTCCGCTTTAGATCACTTGTGGGGGATCGTTGCCCAAGTCAAACCTGCATCTCTCTTTCTCTCTCTCTCTTTCTCTCTCTCTCTCTCTCTCTCTCTCCTCATATCTGTCATATGCTTTATCTCACTTTGAAAAATCACCCTCATGCGGCTAAAGAAGTATTCGCTTCAAAAATCTAAGTCATGAACCTATACCTAAAGCAAATTACGCGAGGGAGCGGAAGCCACTTCACTCTTCAGGGTCTGCATGGAATATTTCAGGAATCAATTAAAAAATATGTTTGCAATAATTCTTGTAATATGCAATTTTCTAGTTACGAAAATGTGGGCGGGCGAAAAGTTAGCTTTGAAATTTTAACAAACCATTTAGAAGTAGGGGAAGACCGGGTAAGTTGGCGAAGTGAGCGGGTCATCTTACTCAGTGATAATGAAAGAAATTATTTGCGATGTGCTGCCGCATGTTGGCAAGTAGCTAAACTAATACCACAATGGATATAGAAATTCGTTTGCACATGGTAGCAGTAGACTGAAGTTTGTGTATAGGGACAGATCGTTATAATATTTTCAGTGTAGTGTTTAAGAGTTTACAAGAGTTATTTTCGAGGTAAGTTAGCATTCGGTTGTGCCAGAATGTTATTATTGCACGTTATTCAGTGTGTGATCCAAGCATTTCGTTAATATCTCTACTCGCTGTTAAAATTTCTTATCATAACACAATCATGACCTTGTCGGGTAAGATGCCGCGGGTAAGTTGACGAACTCGTATCCAGTAAAGAGAACACTTGAAGAAAATAGAGAAGCAGAAAAGAATAAAGAAGAACAGAAAGAGGTTAAAAGCGGAGAATGTTTCAACGAAACAAAAAAAGAAAGCCACAACTTCAGATCAGAACGGTGATACTAATTCAGTGTGCCCACAGTTTGTGAAGAAGTTTTTGAAGATCCGCCTACTGAAGACTGGATCACGTTTTCACATTTTTTAAACCACTTTTAGATATTTGATTATTTGCAAAATTCGTAAATAGTTTCCTAGTGGCAACCATAGCAAATATAAATATAACTAAAATAATCTAAAAGTAGTGAAATATTTTGGTACCTACTCAATGTTCCCTAATAAAAATAATGTAATGTTTAACATTAGATGTTGAGGCAGATGGATTATTGTTAAAAATATCTGTACCTCTCAGTTATGCCACCATCCATACTCAAATCAAGCTGGTAGGTTGCATGCATATTGAACAAATAGTTTAATTATATTTGTTGGTCAATTATTGGTTGACCCTGTTCCTTCAATTTCAATCAGCGTGCAGCAGCGGTTCAACCTCGCATAGAAAACGATTAGGGGAGAATTAGGGACAGCACCTAAAGTATTTTTCAATATTTAAAGGCACCTCCAAGAAATACAGAACGATCTGCTACAGTGTATACTATTACGTAGAATAGACTTAATGTAAAAATACCTATAAAAATAGGTATTTTTCTGTCGAAAAATTGCAGAACACTTAAAATTTTTCCTATAATAAACCTACCTAGGTACTGGTCCAATATCTTTATTATACACTGTTTCTAAAACTCTGGAAAAAGTAGTATTAAACAAACTAAAATCGTTTATAACTAAATATAAAATATTAAATCCCGCACAATATGGTTCAATAAAAGGAAAAAATAGTCAGCTATATTAAAATTTATTGATAAATTGTTTAAAAGCCTTGATGAGAAGTATTTATCTCATGGCCTTTTTCTTGATCTTAACAAAGCATTTGATATGGACATGACATTAGAGAAAAGCTTACAATATTTAATTAATTTTGCAGAAACGTAGCTACATATTAGGCATATTATGTAGTATTATGTAGACATGAATAATTTTTTGGTGATTTATTTGATGAGTTTCAAAATGTGCCATATTTTTATTTTGCGTATATTTAGATAACAATGTGAGCATATTCTCTATGAATATTCATATAACAAAGTGCATATTCTCTGTCATAATATTCACTTCACTTCCTTTTGGCAAGTACAGCACACAAGGAACTGATTATTTTGTAGAACTGAAATGAATTAGAATATTATTTCTATAGACACATAATTTGAGTATTATAACGCCTAATGTAATATTAATTTTAATTTACTAAGCATCTAGGTAATTGTAGTTAATCATAGGCCGAGACAGAGCTGGTCAAATACTTTAAAAAATATTTAAATACTAAATACTAAATACTCTCCAAAACACGAAGTATTTAAATATTATATACTTTTCTAAATATAAAAGTACTTAAATAATAAATACCAAAAGGATTTAGTGAGTTTAAAGTAAGTATTTAAATACTTTCAAAATATTTAAATATTTAAATGACACTGAAACATTATTAAAGTACCACCCCATCTCGCATATCTACGCTTCAAGGGCTCCAGCTCCATCTACAATTTTATCATTAATAACTTGCAAGTACTGTAAGCAAGGATGTGGGAAAAGATGCGGCTGTGCAAAAGCGGGATTGCGTTTCACAACTATGTGCAGAAATGGCCTTAATCAAAGCTGTTGGAATACGGAAGCAAGTGGGGATGACGACAGTCTATAAATAAGAAATCTGTTTCAGTGGATTAGGCCTAATATGGAAACCACTGAAAAAATAACGCGCCAGAAGCTCTACCTCAAGATAGTGTGGAAATGAACTTAAGACTCTTTAATTATCTTACTGCAAAATCAGATAAAAAAATTAGTCATGTATACTGTGATCATCGCAATCCCTCACTCGCAATCCCTCTATTTGATTGCTCATAGCTTGATTATTACTGGACCAATCGGAATCGGAAGTAGAAATTTATTTGTGGCATATTGCGTAAGGACTTTTTGTTGAGTATACAATTTTCTGTGAGATCGACCGTTTTCAAGAAAAACACAAAAAACGCCATAGTGCACGTTTGGGGTGGTATTTGTGGATCAAGCTGATGAAGGATGAAGGATGATTGATGAATGCAAAGCGGCCGCTATGTTCTTAAAAAGTAATTGATAAATATTTCTCTACACTCACTCACACTCTAATCAAAGCTAAAGGCAGGTTTTACATATCATCAGTGAGTAAGTAATCTTTACCATAACGATGGTAGTCCTGTTAATGGGAATGTTGTCATAACGGCTAATACGTATTGGTATCCAAGCGTGAAAACTGAAGAACATCAGAGTCCTCTGTTCAGATATGTTAAAATTATACCAGGGTAGAGACATAAGTATATTATAGGCACGCGTACTCTAAAAAACAAACAGTTCGATAGTTCTATGACTGCTTGACAACTTGACAACGTTGGCCATTATAAGCTATTATAAGTGAAGGGGTGTAATTTATACCTCATCTTCTATCAAGTTGCCTAATTCCATTACAACCATTCCCGAATAGCAGCTTACTATGAAGAATGCCCCAAACACAACTAAGTCAACTTCTGGCTCCTAAAATTATGAAATATTGAAATAGATAAATTCTACAATAAAAAAATATATACGTATATATATATATATATACATATATATATATATATATATATATATATATATATATATATATATATATATATATATATATATATATATATATATATATATATATATATATATATATATATATATATATATACGGAACGAACCACTTGAACACTTGATAGTGTTGAAGTATTAATGTCTTAAATTCAAGTATAAATGATCAATAAAACCAATCGTACATCACTCTGAAGATCCTCAATGAAGGTGAAAGAACTTGTACAACTTCTAAGTGGTTCGTTTCCGCATATATGTCCAGATATGCAACTGGTAAGTGTGTCTTCCTTATTATTCATCTATTTGCTTTTTTCTCTATGTAATGAATTGCTACAAACCCAATATTTATTTTCGCAAAACAAATATGAATAGCAAAGAACTTAAAAGCTAATATATATATATATATATATATATATATATATATATATATATATATATATATATATATATATATATATATATATATATATATTGTGAAAAGTAATCTTGGATTGGTAGCATTTCATTACATAGAAATAAGCAAATAGACGAATAAGAAGGAAAACACACTTACCAGTGCTATATCTGGACACACATACGGAAATGAACCACTATACACATGAAAACGAAGCACTTAGAAGTTGTACAAGTTCTTTCACCTTTCTTGAGGATCTTCAGAGCAGTATACGATATATTTCATTGATCATCCATACTTGAATTTAAAATATTAATACTCCAACATTTGCAGTGACGTTTTATGACATTAGTGATTAGTTATAACTCATTCTTAGAATACACAAACCTAGTCTACTATTTATATTTGTTCTATTTGAACATATTATATATAAAAGCATTAGGCATACAGTTATCCAGAAGGTGTTAAACTTTAAAATGCATAAAATCTTGTTGAACCTATTGAAAAACAATAGGTTTTGTATGCCTAATGCTTTTATATATAATATGTTCAAATAGAACAAATATAAATAGTAGACTAGGTTTGTGTATTCTAAGAATGAGTTCCGTCAAAAACTAATGTCATAAAACGTCACTGCAAATGTTGGAGTATTAATATTTTAAATTCAAGTATGGATGATCATTGAAATAAATCGTATACTGCTCTGAAGGTCCTCAAGAAAGGTTAAAGAACTTGTACAACTTCTAAGTGGTTCGTTTTTATGTGTATAGTGGTTCATTTCCATATGTGTGTCCAGATATAGCACTGGTAAGTGTGTTTTCCTTCTTATTCGTCTATTTGCTTATTTCTATGTAATGAAATGCTACCAACCCAAGATTACTTTTCACAAAATAAATATGAATAGCAAAGAATTTCAAAGCTAATATATATATATATATATATATATATATATATATATATATATATATATATATATATATATATATATATATATATATATATATATATATATATATATATATATATATATATATATATATATATAATATATTATATTATAATTATATATACCATACCAGGTACCATTCAGTAGTGTACGAAACAATCATCACAATGGACATAACAATATATGCCATACATATGGGCGATACTCTTCGAAGATGAGCTTCACAGAAGCTAAAAAATATCAACATATCAAATTTAATACAATAATTTATTTATTTACAAATTAAGAGAGTACGGCAAATCAAATATGAAAATAATTACCGTGTTCACAACAACAATAATTAATATTTAGTGATGGAAAGTGTTGGGAAAGTTGCTGGAAAAATATTAAAAAACACTGTCTCGAAATTGCACTGAAGAGACCGAAATCATCCAAAAAAATTATCTCGTAGACACCACCTACGATTTTTTATTAACTCGTTCTTGCGCTTTCGTATTTGAATGGATGAGTTGTTGTATCCCGCAAAAATCATATGAATGTTGTAAATCTCTCAGTATTAGCAAGCGGTTCATATTGAGCGGTTCATATTGAGGTCATTTTTACTTTTCTAATTCTTGAATTTATACTTTAACAATTATTGAAGAATTTTTCCAAATTTATGTGAGTATTATGGTACTGGGAACTCACGTGCAGTATACCCAGGACTACAATTCGCTCACCTTTTTAGTTCAAAAGATCGTATGATGCAAAACTTTAACCTTTCGGTGACTTGTCTATGGAACGCCTGATCGTCGGCGACCTCTATGCCATCGGAAAACCCTTCGGCAATCCTCCCCATGCGGTCAAATACAAGCGTCGACTGAAAGATCATATGAAGGACGAAATAGCCGAAAATATATATCATTTGTATCATAGGAAGTACCATATAACCCAGGCTGATTAAAAATATTGCTTTCAGAGTATTTCCATGTTCTGGAAAGTGTTCTTTTAGGAACTTCACTTGGTAGAAGAACTCGTGCTCTGGATCTGTTATTTCCCGGTTCAGTAACAGGATATAGGTGATTAGGGCAAGCAGCACGTTTACTTTCATGATGTGCGAAAAAATTATAGCCCTCCTCAGTATTTCTTCTTGAATTTTTAGGCTACCCATTCGTAAAGACCATGAAGTTTTCCTCATGTAGTCCATCAATTCCCTCACTTGTTTTTGAACGTATACCATTAAAACCATTGCCAAAAATCCCTGAAATTATTGTTAGTTATTTTACCTATGCAATTTATTAATATTGTGTATTTATAAAATTATAGGTCGGCTCAGAATACACCTTCCACTATTTCCGCGACTGTCGAAGACTGTGTCGGGTTGCTATTGGACATCAGGACGTCTATTCTTGAAAAGAAGAGACGGGAGCTGCGAGTACCGTCCCCTTATTTGAGCTCCTCGATAGAAAATCGCCGATTCGCCGATCGCACCGGAGTTTATCAAGGAGGGAGCATAATCGGGCAACAGCGTTGCCTGTTTATTTAACTAATGAAATTCCATATATTTGACCTGTCTTGTGACCTTGACAGAGACGACATAGAGTCACTGTCTTGTTTGATAGTTTAAAATAAAGTTTAGAGATCGAAATGGATTTACGTTATTACGTTTAGTCACAAACATAAAGAAGTGTTCGTTAATTTTGTGTATCCACGACCCACGACCCGTCGACCCCATATGTATAAGGGTAAATTAACCGTCATTTATACCAGTGTAATAAGCACGACTTTATGGAAGAAAGTAACCGGATATTAAATGTTATTCCAGGATGGACCACTAAAGACTGGAAACAGTGGAGAAATTAATTTTGCATTTAAAAATACCAATAACATGTTTGTATTGGTCTAATTGAGATGCCAACCTAGTAACTGCTGAAAATAGACAAACATGTTATCACAGCCAAAGTAGACTTTAAATTACTTTGACTGAAATAACATGTTTATCTATTTTCGGCAGTTCCCAGGTTGACATCTCAAATAGCCCAATACATGGTATTGGCAAATATATGTATAGACAGACACGTAAGTAATTTAAAATAACGTCACCATTATCAGCATTAAATTCCCTCGCAAATTCTACCCACTAAAATTTAAGAATAGAGGCCCCGACAGTCAATATTAGAGAGAATAAATTGCAGATATTTAACAATTAAAATTTCAAGTACCTATTTTTCATGAATTAAAAAACTTGGAAAACTATTGTATTGCAGACAATTAAGCAGTGGCTGCTCGTGGGGTGAAGCAAGTGAAGTGACGATTGACCCTAATTTTCGCAATTTATAGAAGCTAATTTCCTTCTTTGTAACGTAAATAAATTCCGTTCCGTTTTATGGCTAATGTTTGAATTACTATTTCAAATATTTGTAATAAAACCGCGCGACCTTGTAGAAATTTACAACGGCTCACCATCTACCGTTACCCCTACCTTTCCGTCTCGCCAGAAGCACATTTATATGCGGGATCTGCAAAAATCATTCCTTTTTTGCCTTTTCTGCCGGCTTGTTTTTAGCCTGTCGACCTTACGCTCTCGAAGATATATCTTCGTTGTTGTGGTGCAGTGATTCAAAGTTACCAGGTACAGTCAAAAATATTTTATTATTATTAAGAGATATGTGTAAATGTTCTACAGCTGGGCCAAGTAATTAAGGCTTTGTGAGAACCTTAAAATAGGTTAATGCCATATTAAATTTTACGGTTGAAACAATAGCAACTACTTGGACTGAGCTGTGGGCACAAAAGCCACGTCTATATTCTTTTCTCTATTTTACTACATGATTACCACTTTATTTTTTTATTGAATTAAATTTAATTTAAAGTTGAAACGTTCGATTTTGGACTACCTGCCTGGTGATTTTGAGTCACTGCTACTGTTTTACCGAATGGTAGCATACTTTAAGTTTTTTTAAAAATATATTACTTCGACGGCGTAAGCCGTGGGTATTTGCTTATATTTGGCATCGGCAAGGAGCGGCATTTGTTTCAATTTTTTATTTTTTTTATTTAATCATATCGTGAAAATTTGCATACCACATTCCTGTCTTGATAATATTATTTTTTTACCTTGATAAAGTCTAATCTCAATTTTTGGGAATGTATTCAAAATTTACTTATTTAACATTACAATATTTTTTTAAATAATTAAAACTCATATTTTTGAACAATTAATCTAGTTATTTTATTTAAATTCATTTTAGTATAAATTTCACTCTTGATATCCGATTCAAGCGGGAATTTATACATATATTTTTTTGTCCAAATTTGTAAAATCTGATACTGGTAAATTTTTCTTCCACACCTTCATGACCGAGAATCAATTCCTGTGGTGAGCAGAGCAGGCGATTATTACCTATTCCTGAACGTTAGACTGGAAGATACCTCCTCCTGCAGCCTGCAATTCATTTTTGCTGTAAATGATAAATTTCTCGACTTGACCTTGTGTCAAGAGTGAACATTTTTTTATTGTTTTAACCTAAAGCCCTTCAGGCTACCTAATCCAGTAGAGTCTTTATAACGCCCCTCAAGCAATCCAATTGTAAATTTTAATTTTAATTTAAGAATCACTGTAAACCATCAACTGGTAATATAAATATTTTTGTAATATATTGTTTTCAAAAAAAAATTTTAATATTTTATTTCTCTGGGAAAAGTCTGAGTCACAAGAGGTCCCAGCTGATAATTATTGGCTGATAATTTCTGCGGTCTTCTGTACTATTAAAGTACTCTTGACCTGGCGTCCAAGTATTTTTATACAAAATTTTAAGTAGAAGTAGATCAAGCCGGTCATTGTCAAGCTGTGATTTTTCTGGTGATATATCTAAAGGTATCTAAGTGCAAGCCCCTAGCAAATCCACTTATCCACGACCTCCGTATTTAACTGAGCAGCCGATAGGCAACAAAGAAAAAATTCATTACGTCACATCTCCTGGATGAGAGGCCATTTAATTAAGGTAATGTAAGTAAAGAGGAGAGGTGTTACATCATATAACCGCAACTGTAAAATTATTACGTGCCGACTATGTCGGTAAGAGGGAAGAGACCACAACACACCGCAGTTTAAATGGAAGTGAAACAAAATAACATAAAATTTTGTGCAATGTATTTCTGGTTATACTCAGGAATCTATAGGAAAATAAATAGATGAAGCATATGTTTTTTTCAGTTGGAGTGGATGACCAAAAATCACGAGGCTCTATTATTTTTAGATATGTTACTTCATTCATACAGCTCATATAATTTCAGCAGATGAAACAGCTGAAACATTATTTATTCTCATCCACCTTATTCTCATCCATATTTAAATATTGTAAATATTTTATATTATTTAAATATTCTTTTGAATTTAAAAGTGCAGAGTGCACCGATAATTATTTTATTTTAATATATTGTTTTATTTTTATTAATATAATAATATTGTTACTCGTTTGTTTTTATTGTTTGGGGTGTTCATCATTTTTGTTAGTTATTTTAATTAGAAACATTATTTTCTGTTGTGACATATTAAAGTTAACGTCAATAAATAGTTTAATTTCGTTGAAATGATTTGTTTCATGGGTCGTTAAAATTTCCGGTGTAATACCGGTATACCGGTATTTTTTAAATAAATACCGAAATACCGGTATTCTCAATACCCTTCGGTATTGCAATCCCTAGTCTGAACCGACCCCAAGATACAATACTACTCATGACAGAGACAACCAAGAGACGCGCAAGCTCATCAGCAAATTTGTTCTTTTGTTCAAGAAAATAATAGATTTGACCTGTCCTTGTTCTTAAAATACAAGTTTCAATCAACGCATCTTTGTCTTACATTGATAAACGTAAACGCAGATGGAGCTACCAACGCTGCAAAACTGTCAGTAAAGTTGTGATGCCGCCATCTTAGGTTTGTTCCATTTCAGTGTTTGTTTACGTATTATTTTAACAATTTTAGAAGACAGGTTGGACAATTTCTGCAATAAACAGAATATATCTGTGTTGATTACTCAAGCCATCGTGGACAGTGTTGATTTTTCGTGGCTTCTGTGTGATGAACATCGACAATCTGTCATTAACGCAATAGTCCGAGCTGTATGGAAGATAGTAAGATAGGAATTCCATGGTGGTGTAAGAGGAAGAATCAAAAGAATCTACAGGATCGCAAAGATGCTAGGGCATCTAAGCGTAAGCTTACAACTGTTCAGCACCGGGAGTTGCATACCTAATGTATATACATACCTACATAATTTTATGTACAATGTAAATAGTTCTTTGTGTTTGTGATTTTAAACATGTTTTATGTTTTTCTATACCTGAAAAAATGTGAGTTTTTTGCCCCTTTTAAAGTAGTAACTTATTCTAGAATGAAATAATTTAAAAAATGAAATCATAAGTCCGTTACTTTTGGGACTTTCCTGTGTGGCAGAATGGCCGCTGTAAGTCTTTTTTGTTTGTTTTTCATCAATAGATGATTTATTTTCATTGTTGTGTTTCATTTATTCGATACAAAATAAAATAAAATAATTATGGAAGTGGGATTCTGCGCGCGCTTTTTTAAAAATGCCAAAGCAACCCGCGCGCCCTCTGCATATACGTTTCAATACAGTCGGCCAGTTTTATATTGGGAATACAAAATTTGCATGGACTTGCGCGTCTCTTGGTTGTCTCTGCTCATGATACAATAAATGGAAGATATGATACGTCGCAGTCGTAGTTTCGTCTGCTTTTGCGCACGCTGTAAATCTGGTACTTTCGAGTTATTTCCCATTTTTATGTTTTTATATGAATAAAATTATGAATATCGTTGTGATGTACAATTAAAACGACAATAAATGGAAATTAAATGGAAAGTATTAAATTAAATACCTACATTTGGGGTCACCAGCTGCGTGATATCATATATCTACCGTTTATTGTATCATGCTACTACTTTCATACTTACAAATATAAACAACAGAGACACAGGTCCGAATTTCATTAGCAATTGTTGGTCAGTTGTTATATAATAGAACTGCAGAAACCACAGGGGCAGGTGAAACAATAGAAATGCTCCCGTCCATATGTTTACGTATTTATGCATATAAAAATCTATAAATAATGCCTTCATAGAATGAAGACAATCATCTAAAATATAAAGATATGTTGCAATTAAACCCAAGAATAAATACCTCTCCGAAAAAAAATACTGCTAGCTATAAACACACACGGGACCAAACGGGGCTGATTCGACAGCGGCTAACTTCGACACGTCTATTTTGAAGCCTATTTTTTGCATAAAAAATGCTTCTTTGGTTTTCCATTAGTTTTTTATTATTGTTATTGTTTGTTTATTATATTTTATGATACAATTATTATTATCATTATCCTTTTTGTTTTGTTTTTGATTGTTTTTATTAATTATAAGACATTTGGTAACTTTGTAGCCAGTGTTATATCTATTATTGTTTCCCTAATAGATATAACACTGGCTACATTGAATATATACAAATTAATCCAAAAGTGGCATGTGCCTCACATTGCCACAATAGCTCATATTGCTCGTAGAGAAATAACGGGCACGACAATCAGAATCTGCACTGATACTAGACAATCACTGTTGGCCCTGAAGAATTATAAAATAACTAAATGGTCAACATGAGAATGTCACCAAGCACTTATGAGATGAATAACATCACCCTGTATTGGGTCAAAGGACACTCACAATACGACGGCAATAAAGAAACTGACAAACTGGCCCAGAAAGCAGCCAGCCTGAAAATTCTTGGGCCTGTTTGCCGTGTCATCGACCAGAGAATCCATATTGGGGGAACGTTGTCCTTCTATGGCAAATTTGAACCCCCTCTGGGTTCGGGGCCACAATTGTAAAATAGACCCAGGGTACCTCCTACCTGTCATCAGAGGCGACTAAGGTGACTGAATGGGACCGCCTAGCCGCTTAGACTTGACCGGTAAGATCATCAAAGTTATGCTGGGCGGACGTTGGTGGCACTTGGATGGGTGACCTAGGCAGGCTTGGGCCCGGACTGTGGCGTCTGCCCGAGACCTGGGAACACTCAACACATCTGCCGCGGACGCGTGGTCCCAGATAAATGGTAATGAGGACCAGAGTAATTAATCTCGGTAACTCAGAACCACACTATCATACATACAAATTGTAGATACTTTGCCACCTGGCCACCCGTAATAAATAGGATGGTTTGAAGAAAAGTACTCAAGTAAAAAGGAGGAATGCACAAAGGGCCTAATGAGGCCTAAGTGCTGTGGTGGAATGGGAGTGTAACACTACCTTCCACTACACTCCGACCCATATACATACATGGCAAATTTGAGGGAAAGGCCCCTAGGCAACATCATCACCTTTTTTGCAAGATTAGGCTGATCGATGACCTAGGGAGACGTTTTCCTCACGGAGCCGGAGGAAGCACAAGGGGTCTAATCTTTTATCTGCACTCCGAACAAATTACAGAATTCGGAATACAGATGTACTCGTTATTTTTAGGCCACAGTAATACTGATCTAAATTATTAACTGTGCGAACTATATTTACTATTATTACTTTAAATATAATTAAAGCCATGCAAATGAGATGCTAATTACCATCCATCAGCTCTATGTTTTTGATATCCCAACAGTCTGCCATCCTTAATTTAGCTATTTACATAGACTTACTAGAGGAAACTATAGGTTCTATCCTTACTTAACAGAGAGAACCTCCAATACAGTTAAAACAAGTACAAATGGTCCTGCAAGTACATAAGCAATTCATTTTTTTTAGTAATTAGACATTAATTAGACATTAACGTTAGTACCTACTAATAATTTCAAGAGGTACAAAATTTATCCACACACAAAGAGCAACCTAACTAATATTTTATTGATATACCTATGTTAATTAATATTCAATAATTGCTTTTTAATAATATTCGTGGCGTATTCCTATCAGCATACTGATCTAATTAAGTATGTATATACGTTACTGGTGTAGAAAGTATAGATTGATCGTACTTACTTATCTATTAGTATAACTCTGATGTCCTAATTATAACATATATCATATCAATCATAACAAACGTATGTTTTCATTAGATATTTCGGAGAAAAAACGGAAAGTTTGTTTGTATTTCAAACAGCGCCACCTAGCTTCCGCGGCAACAACTAAATTGGCAAATTCTATTCCAGCAATGATAAAGTAGAAAATGCCCTTTCCAATGAAACCAAATTCGTATGATTCTATTAAGCCTGACCAGGGTAATCGCCATTTTTCTTTACAAATGTTTACCTTCCCCCCACCCCTTGATTTTCAGGGCTACGAAAAACATTTTAAGACCAATGTTAATCAAAATTTTACGAGCATTACCAAAAACATATTTTTAGTATACCTTACCATAGCAAATTAAGGAGATATTTCATTTTTCTAATTTAACATTACTGTAATGCCCTCTATCGGTCATCTTACAAACTTGAAAATAATATCCAGTGATTTGGTCTGCTTTTGGTCCACTTTTAATATAGATTTTTTCCCAACATTCTTTGTCATACAGTTGTTCTTGAGAATTAGGCCGGCGCCGGCATACGGCCGGCGTCTTCTACTAATGACTCACCCTAGTGTATTCTGACTGGTGTATTCACATAGATACTTACACATACACATATCCATACAAATACATGACTAATAATAACTTTTTCCTAAAGTAAATAAATGATATTAATATTATTTAAAATATTATGTACTTACAAGTGGTTCTAAGAAGTATGGAGAGTTGAATTACCGGCAAATATGACGTACAAAGTGCTAATATGACCTACAAAGTGCAAAGTACTATGACCTACAAGTGCCCGTTACCATTTTTTCGTGGGCGGTTCGCATGTAGCCATATTTCCCATGAGACACAAAAATAAATATGTACAACTCAATTAAATAGCCGTTAAAAACACTTAAAAACGGAAAAGTGAAAAGTAATCTTGGGTTTGTAGCATTTCATTATATAGAGAAATAAGCAAATAAACGAATAATAAGGAACACACACTTACCAGTTGTGTATCTGGACATACACACGGAAACGAACCACTTAGAAGTTGTACAAGTTCTGTATATAATAAGTTCTTTATATAATCATATATAATATGTTCAAATGGAACAAATATAAATAGTAGACTAGGTTTGTGTAGTCTGAGAATTTGAGTTCCATCAAAAACTGATGTCATAAAATGTCACTGCAAGTGTTGGAGTATTAATATTTTAAATTCAAGTATAAATGATCAATGAAACAAATCGTACATCACTCTGAAGATCCTCAATGAAGGTGAAAGAAACAAGTTCTTCCACACAACTTCTAAGTGGTTCGTTTCCATGTGTATGTCCAGATGTACAACTGGTAATTGTGTCTTCCTTATTATTCGTCTACTTGCTTATTTCTCCATGTAATGAAATGCTACAAATCCAAGATTACTTTTCATAAAACAAATGTGAATAGCAAAGAACTTCAAAGGTAATATTTATATATAGCTAATAATGTTTGCATCTGATATGGATAAATACATGTTTATATGGTTGTTTAGTTTCACTCTTATCCGGTAGGATTTAGGTATAGATGTTATAAACATAGATGATGGATATATATTGAACAAACAGAATAATAAAGATGTATAATAACATTTAAAAAGGTAGGCAGGATATAGTTTTCCAAAAAATGTAAAAAAAAATTGAGATAGTGGTTGGTAAGGGGATGTTTGAAGTTTTGGAAAAAAAACATTTTGGAAGTGGCGGTATAAAAGTAGAAAGAAAGCGGATGAAGATTTAAAAGGACAAGCGGAGAGGAGAGAGAATCATCAGGACATATATAGGAAGGTGTTAATTGGACTAAGAAGTGATTCCGAGTGGTGATGTTAAGGGAGCGATAACTTGCAGAGATTATAGACTGAAGAGACTATAGACAAAGGCGTCAGTAGCAGTGGCATATGGCAGTCTGAATTTATTTGTGCACGAAGAATAAAGGCACCTAGGTATTCATTTCGTATTTTACAGCGTAAAATTTGCAAATTAGTGTTGGTTGTGTATGTTTCGTACATCATCGTAAAATAACAATACGGGGTAAATTAGTAGGTAGTTTTTAAGTAAGTAGTTTTATTGTACAATACATACATTTTCATTTTCTATTATATTTGTTTGATCTATATTTATTCATTTATTATTTCGTAAAATTAAACATTAAAATTAAATAAATTAATCATAAGCGTGCAACGCTGAATCCATCCCTGAGATAAGAGTTAAAATTACAAAATAAATCAGAAAATTAAAGTGCAAAATTCAACAAAGAGATAAACATTACAATATATATATATATATATATATATATATATATATATATATATATATATATATATATATATATGTATATATATATATATATATATATATATATATATATATATATATATATATATATATATATATATATATATATATATATATATATATATATATATATATACATATATTAAACTATCTATCTATCTTTTATTTTCTTATATTTTTTAATTTTAGATTAACTTAAAGACTACTTGCTATTTTCTCACAGTAGTAAATGTTTGAGAACTGCTGGCAATAGTAAATTTGTTATTGAGACGTCTATCAAACAAAATTTTTTTTAATAAGACGGAACGGTGCATTGTAATAGTTTAAGCAAATACGTTTAGAAATATTTTTTGTGGAATAGTCTGTGTGAAAACCCAAAATATGATCTACAATTATAGTGTATGTAGCGTAATAGTTTTTAGTGGAGTAGCAATTCTAGTTGTTAGGTCTTACTTGACCTTGATGTACTTTTGTATAATCAAATATATCAGTAGGTAATTGAAAAATTACGATAGGTATATATATATATATATATATATATATATATATATATATATATATATATATATATATATATATATATATATGCAACGTCGTTTCTTAGGCAACCGCTAGTCCCATCTTAAGAGACTGGTATCCCAAGGCGGGACATTTGCATATTTTTTAAATGTGGAAATTAAGCGTTTTCCTTTCTTCATTTTCCAGTTTTTTTGTAAAAAACTGTTTGCCTATAAAATTGTTTTATTACAATCAATTTTTGAAATATTTAAATATAAAGAAAATCGACCCATCTTAGGTGACTCTCCCCTACTTATACGCAAAATTTTAATGCAATTTGTTGAATAAAATGTGCACCTAAGAAAAAAATGTTTTTTGCACCTGCCAAAAAATGTCCAATGTAATGACATCCGGCTGACTCCTCAAGAGAAGGATATTTTTCGAATTTCTTTTTGTTATCAATGGTAACCAAACAAATATCAAGCTTCTGATTAGTTAAAAATTACAGGTATGAAATTCACTACAAAAAAGGTTTTATTCATTGGTTTTGATTTAATACTAAGGGGACGGTGGTCGAGCGGTTTAGCATGCTAGCTCTGCGGCTCGATCACCTAGCAGAAGTTTTGGTTTAATCCCCGACTGGTGCAAAATGAATCTTCTATAATTTATCTCCAAGACCTTACTAATGAGGTATCCCAGCTTTCCCTCATTCCTGTACTGAATGGCAGTTACAACTTAATAACCTAAGACGAGCCTAGGCGCATATGCGGCCTGCCAAATAATAATATGCCGCTTGCTCTCCCGCACAAGTCTCTGACTTGTGGGCTAACCGTTGTTATTAAAGTGAGGGGTATATTATATTATACCGGGTGTCCTGGAACGGTTGGCCCTTTTTGAAATTATAAAACTTAGTTATTAAACATTGTATTTATTTTGAGTGTTTTTATTTTAAAATACAAAGTATAGACATAGTACTTAGTACTTAGTCGGCTGTCAAATGTATAAAAAAAGGGCTCCCGTGGGCTCCTTGATGATGCAAGTTTGAGAGTGGTCTCAATCTCCACATTTGACCTTTACTTGGTGAAACACACTTTTGATGGTGGCACCCTCGAAAATGGTGCGTTAGGACGCTGCACGTGAAGAACGAAATGTTCGTC
>CAXKVY010003860.1:0-12116 GCA_964058915.1 Tetropium fuscum | reverse complement strand
CACTTTTCATAATTGTGGAAATGTCGGGAACTAAGGGGAAAACAAATTTTTGTTCTTTTTTTCGAAGGTAAGACACTGTGTATTCATCATCCCCAAGATGCATTTGAGTAACTTGAGCTACGTAGTATTTCAAACAAGTTTTTGTTGGGAATTTAACCAGAACAAAACTATTAATTTTTATGTCTTCCAGCGTATTTGGATCATGTAAGTTTTCAAATATCTCAGTTAATGTCGATGAAGCAAAAGATATATTACCATCGCTATCGCTATCCTCAGAACTGGAAATGGCTTTTGTCAAAACTTTGTTCTTTTTCGTCGGTAATAATTTTTTTAGGGGAACATCGTCGTCATCCTTCAAAACTGTTCTTTTCACTGTTGTTTTCTTTGTAACCTCTTCAATTTGAAACTTTTCTATATTAGGTGTGCTAGTTAAAATTTCGGTGCTTTTTTCTTTCTGGTGGCAGTGCTTTTATTTAATTTTGTGGCCTTTGGATATGGCGTAACAGTCTCTGGTGAAAAATATAAGTCATTTGGCTGTAAAACATTTGGAGTGTTAATAGTCTTAGAGTTTTCATTTGAGGGTCCAGCACGAGGTGACATATTATTTGAGGGTCCCGCAGTAGGTGACACTGGCACATCCGTTTGCTTGGGTTGATCTGTTACTGTTGCTGGCAAAAATTCACTATCATCATAAATCAAGCCGTTAAGCGGGCATATTCCTGTATTTTTGAAAGCTGATGTGATATTGTTTGCAGTAAAAGCGAGTGGAAAGGCATGTCCTAATATCTCACTTATCGTATATTGTTATTCTTTGGCCGGGATGGTTAGCGATCCAGTTGCTGCAGGCATTGTTATATTGTCGTTTCAAAGGCCCATAGACACATTTGTCCAAAGGCTGCAGTTTGTGGCTCGTATGGGGCGGAAATGTTAAAAGTTGCACATTGTGTCTTTTAGCCAGCATTATAGTGTTCAAGGAAATATGGCTCTCCTTATTATCCATTATTAAGAGAACTGGATATTCTGCCGATGGTCTCGTATATCTGTTAAAAGATTGTAACCATTTATAAAATAAATCTTTATTTATCCATCCACTAGGTGAAGCATCTCCTTCAATCCCTGGTGGTCCACCTTTAAGCATATGCGCCTTAAAATTTTTGCGCGGAAATATTAAAAAAGGCGGCATCGAGTTGCCTATAGCGTTGATTGCTCCAACCATTGTTACCAGGGTGCCTCTTTCACTTGAAGTAATTTTTCCAATTTGTTTCTGCCCTTTGGTTGCTACAACCTTACTGGAACCGTGGACTGTTGTCAGACCCGTCTCGTCAACATTATACACTGCTGGCCAATAGGTTGGAATAATTCAAATTTTTAGGGTAAGTTTCGATACATATATCTTCTGAACGATATGGAATATCAAAATACGGATTTCAGGACGTTTTTGGAAATTTCATCGACAAAAACTGGTCTGAATATCAATTTTCCATTATGCTCAAAAAAGGAATATACGGGGGTGTAAACTAAACCCCTAAAAAAATCAATATTTCATTCTTACCGAGAATTTAGGAAAACCAAAATCGAGTTAAATTTTTTATACCGGGGTAATCTATGGACCAATTCGAAAAAACAAATTTGGCCGATTTTTGATATCTCGCTTATTTTTGAATATACGGCGTTTTTATTGAAATTAGGACAATTTTTTGGAAATGTATCTCTTACTTTTTAAAAACAAAGTAAGTAATGGATTTTTTTATTATTTTCAAGTAAGCTTACATGCCTCTAGCTGCCTCAGTAGCTAGAATTGACATTTCTTATACAGGGTGCCTGCGAAAACATTTAATAAGCATGTGTCACGAAAAATCTGTATATTTAAATAAACTGTGTGCAGAACCCTGTATGATTAAAATGAACGATAATTTTAAAATTTTAAAACTGTGAAGGGAAACCTTAGAAAAATATCTCGAAACGGTTTTTTATTTTTCTTGATCGGATGAGTATTATCATAATTTACAGTTTCGTTGTAATTACACGGTAAATCCCTATATAAAACATTTAAAAAACTTGCGGTAGTAACGATTAGCTGGTGATTATGATAATACTCATCCGATCAAGAAAAATAAAAAACCGTTTCGAGATATTTTTCTAAGGTTTCCCTTCACAGTTTTAAAATTTTAAAATTATCGTTCATTTTAATCATACAGGGTTCTGCACACAGTTTATTTAAATATACAGATTTTTCGTGACACATGCTTATTAAATGTTTTCGCAGGCACCCTGTATAAGAAATGTCAATTCTAGCTACTGAGGCAGCTAGAGGCATGTAAGCTTACTTGAAAATAAGAAAAAAATCCATTACTTACTTTGTTTTTAAAAAGTAAGAGATACATTTCCAAAAAATTGTCCTAATTTCAATAAAAACGCCGTATATTCAAAAATAAGCGAGATATCAAAAATCGGCCAAATTTGTTTTTTCGAATTGGTCCATAGATTACCCCGGTATAAAAAATTTAACTCGATTTTGGTTTTCCTAAATTCTCGGTAAGAATGAAATTTTGATTTTTTTAGGGGTTTAGTTTACACCCCCGTATATTCCTTTTTTGAGCATAATGGAAAATTGATATTCAGACCAGTTTTTGTCGATGAAATTTCCAAAAACGTCCTGAAATCCGTATTTTGATATTCCATATCGTTCAGAAGATATATGTATCGAAACTTACCCTAAAAATTTGAATTATTCCAACCTATTGGCCAGCAGTGTATATTTGGGCTGGGGTATATGTGTATTTTTTATACAAATAGTGCAAATTTGCCATATTTTTTAAATAATCGGTAAGTTTGTTCTCCTCAGCATCGCTGAACACTCTATTAACATCATAATTTGGCGTAAGTCTTAGTGCCCCCTCTTCGTCAATACGGGCAAAATCAACGTCAACTTCCATCTGGGTATATTTTGCGACATATCGCCTTAATGTGGTTCTGAGAATGTTAAATTCAGAAGCCGCCCTTTTTACACTCCAACCACCTTCAAATATGCGGTGTAGGGCATTATTTTCTGTCAAACCCGGTGTATTCCCTATTTTTCGTCTTGATTTCTCCATAATACTGAAAAAGAAAATCGTTGCTTACAGTGGCCACTACTGAAATTAAACAATAAGTAGTGGCCACTGTAGGTAAAAATACACCTGGCCACTGTTGGGAAAACCACGTTTATTAAATTTTTTTGTTAAAAAAGTGCAATCCATTATATTTTAGAATATGTTATAGGCGAAAAACAGTCTTTACATGCTGTAGATTATTATGATAATATTACATAAATAATGTTGTAAAGCGTTCTGGAGTACACTTAAAACAAACTTACCTATGTACGTAACTTTAGATGTAATCGAAGGATATTCACAGTCTACAACGCACAAAATGGAACTGATGAACCGTTTAATCGACACAGCACTTAGAGTAAAGCTAGTCAGCGCTAGTGTGTAAAGATGGCAGCACTAATTCATGTTTTGAATAGGTAATTAAAGACTGGCCACTGTTGGGGTCTGACCACTGTAGGGGGCCCTCCCCTACATTATCATATTGGCACGATGCCGATGGCTCAGCGAGCTAAGACGTAGTGTGACAAATACGTGTAGTTTAAAGACCACCGTGTTAATGGGTTCGATCCCCAGCACAACAGATGGCAATATTGATGGGTGATAGATGTTTGTCTGCATTTTTCTTGAATATGTAAACATACAGCTTTGACTTTAGGGGATGTCTAATTTTTGTGGTGTATTTATTATCACGACTGTAATAGTTCTTTGCCTTTTTGGCAAAATGGTATAATACCTATTTTGCCATTTTTAATTTTAGAAATCTAAAATCTTTTAGGTGGAAATAAATGACCTTCTTTTTGTCCTACAAAGAAAAAAATCATTGCTAAACTCTCATCCTTTATAATTGTAATACTTTATACTAAAATCGTTATACTTTTTTGGTTTAATATTGTTCAAGCTTGCAGACTGTAATTTGTTATACGATAAGTAGTTTGAGATACAGCCGGCAGTCACACGTAGTTGGCCACCATATTTTACTTAAATCTTAAATTAAAAGCCCCCTAGTAAGAAAATTGGGAACATTTCGTTAATTATTTACATTATTTTTAAAAAACAACAGTATTTTCCCTAAAAATAATGAATTACAATTTTTTAAGACGTCTTCCGTTCCATCCGTTCGGAAAATTTTCGTAGATTTTGCCCTTTTTTTTGTTAATATGTCTTGCCTAATAGTTATTGGTAACGTGTTTTTTCTTTGTTGAGTGGCTCAAATTTGTGATTAAATAATAATTATAAACATAAAACTATATTAATAAATATTATTTTAGAGCTCCAACCTGGCTTTGGCCATATGGGAGAGTACGTGGTATGACCAGCCGCAGAAGCTCAAGCAGATGATGATCGTCATGATCATGCGCTGTAATAGAGCATTAGCCTTGGACATAGGCCCATTTAGTACCATGACCTTAAGCTCCTTCTTAGGGGTAAGTATGGGAAAAGTTTCCATATGAAAGGTGCCTATGGAATTTGGTTTGCAGATATTGAAGGCCACTTACTCCTACATGATGGTCATGTATAGATAAGTTGCGTCAAAGAAAAAATTAAAACACACATGGCACACATTTAGATAGTAGGTAAGATGTCACTGATCTAGCCTAGTAGCAATAATATTTAGCACTTATGGTAAGCCAACGACTGGAAGACCACCATTTTGGAAAACTCTTCTCAACTCTTAAGGTTTTCTCATTTGACCAAATAAATAACTACATCATTTATTTCTCTACAGTGCTCTATTTTAAAGTTAAGACACCATAGAAACTAAACTCATCTGTCCACATATATCCTTATTAAAAAAGGCATGTAAAAATGTTTCATTAAATTGTAGTTTTATTGGTGAAGATTTATTGATACATTATTTTCTTTCATTAGAATAAAGCTGATTTAAAAATGTCGTGCTGTTTGATTAGTTTGTTAAAAATTAAAAGATTTCACTACGAACCATCAAAAACTATAATGTCCAAGGTTCTTTGGCACATATTGGCGAAAGAAATACAACATTTTTAAATAAAATACGACGGAATATGGTGCTTGTATCTTATAAATATTAGCATAGTCGCTATCTGTAACCCTTTTGTTAGACACATAGAACCAAAGGTACATACCAATAGAATAGTTCTTATATGCCTTAGAACTCATTATAAATTTCACATTTTTTCAATGCAATAATACATATTACAAACAAACATAAGGGTTCACCAATATCCAGTACAATCGCAGAATTAGTACTAGAAGATTTAGAAAAAACCATAATTTCAACATTAAATTTTAAAATACCACTTTTCAAATGTTATCTTGATGATTGCATAACTGCATTTCCAACCGAATATAAAAATTCGATTCTAAATAAATTTAATAGTTACCATCCAAAAATATAATTTACAATCGAAAACGAATCAGAAAATAAGATAAATTTCTTAGACTTAACTTTTCTAAATAAGAAAACTGTAATATTAACAAAATGGAATACAAAAACAAAATGGTAGATATACCAATTTCAACACAAAAAACAACCATAAAAAAAACTGTAATAATTGGCATTGCAGGCAGATCAATAAAACTAACGTCTGCCATTTATAGAAAAAAATGCATAGAAAAAGCAAAATATGTTTTAATAAATCATAACTACCATTTTTCCATAATCAACAAAATGTTCAAAAACAGATTTCACAAACCACCACTAATCGATGCAACTAATACTCATAAAACATATATTGCCTTACCATATATACCACAACTATCAGAAAATATTTCAAACATTTTAAAAACATATGATATTCACAGAGCACACAAAACACAAACAACTTAAAATTCCTTTACACAACATTAAAAGACAAAAATCCACCTGAAAATCTACACACTGTATATACGAAATTCAATGTAAACAATGTGATGTCTACATGTGAAGTCTACATTGGTCAAACAATGCAACTTCTTGAAGAACGTTTAAAAGGTCACAAATATTCAGCTAATATTACAGCTATAAAAAAATATTATAATGAAACAGGTCATCAATTTAACTACGTACATTACTAAAGTTATTAATAAAGAACAAAATTATAAAACACGGCTAATTATGGAATCAATTTATATTAAAAAAAATCCTAATGCATGTAATAACAAAAAAGATACAGAACATCTTTCTACAATCTACAATTTGTTAATATAAAAATATTAAATAAAACAACAAAAAACATTCTCTCTATGTATAAACTTATATACATACATACATGCCGCGGACGCGTGGTCCCAGATAAATGGTAATGAGGACCAGAGTAATTAATCTCGGTAACTCAGAACCATACTATCATACATACAAATTGTAGAGACTTTGCCACCAGGCCACCCGTAATAAATAGGATGGTTTGAAGAAAAGTACTCAAGTAAAAAGGAGGAATGCACAAAGGGCCTAATGAGGCCTAAGTGCTGTGGTGGAATGGGAGTGTAACACTACCTTCCACTACACTCCGACCCATATACATACATACATACTGTAATGTAACCAACCCGGGTCGGTTAAACATAATAATCAGAGAAACACATGGCCGGGGTACGTGATCGTCAAAAGGGGAAATACCTACCCTACGTTGTATTTAATTTAAATTAACCCTGTCCGAGATGCACTGGTTACTAACGAAAAGCGGGAGTTTTGAGATGAAAAAGAATAGACTAAACATTTTAATACACCTACTGCTTTATTTAAACAGGTATTAAATTTATGAACAATATAAAATAAATAAATGCCGTACTCAGCCTTGAATTCACGAGGGGAAAGAGCACGGCAGAGAAACCCTCGATCTCTATTCAAAAGAATCGCTATAATGCTGTTGGACACTTAGGTGAAAGTAAAATGAAAACTTACAAGGGTTGCCATACTTGTGT
Source organism: Tetropium fuscum (assembly GCA_964058915.1). NCBI lineage: Eukaryota > Metazoa > Arthropoda > Insecta > Coleoptera > Cerambycidae > Tetropium > Tetropium fuscum. Next base: position 5,145 of record CAXKVY010003860.1, on the reverse strand, counting down.
TTTAACCTACAATAATGCTCAAGATACAAAACTGAAGAGTTTGTTGTTAGTTAGCCGACTTTCGTCAGAAGGTACTGAGGTCCCATACGGGAGGCAACCCAGCTAGTAGTTGTAAGGTTTTGGTGCGAAAACGAAGGTCCCATACGGGAGGCAACTAGCGTGTTCGCCCAGGCACGGGAGAAAAGTGTTAATAAATTCAACAAGGCGCAAACATTCATCATCTTATACAATAAGCGGCAATTAAGTCACTGTTATAAGCCAAAACCCACAAGTATGAAAAACCTACTCGTAGTCATGAAAGGAACAAAAAGGTCAACAGCATTACTTAGATCGAACTGAATAAAACAAAATGAAATAATCTTAAAACAGAATGAGCTGAACACACTAAATAAACAAGTAAAATGTTCATAGTTTATGCATAACGTATCATGATTATTTGTAGTTCAAAACATAATATAACACGGATAATTTTTATAAAAAGATGGCATAAATTCTCGAGATAATAAATTTAATAATAAATATTACAAATTAAGTATATTTACTAACCTGGGAAATTTCACGTCAAACTCCAATACACACCAGAGCCCAACTACCTGCTTCCCCATATGCAATCCCTCGTCTCCCTATATCCCGTCTTATCTCAACCACCCCGCACCACGTCTTTACTAGTGCCTGCTTATACCCTAACCACTTGTTATTTAAAAATCGGTATCTCGTCTTTAAACAAAACAGAGGTCCGACATTGCAAGTTTATTAACTAAATAAGGGATAGGGTCCATTTCAATACGTACATACATACCTACCTACTTACTATAAATATACATCTACATAATATTAACGAAATATAAAATAGCCTAAGTTCATAGGGTTTCTTGACTTTTCTTCCCTATGATAGTAAACGAACAATCTAGTAACCTTAAAAATTAATTAAAGCTGTCATTTTTGTCTATGTCAAATATGTCAAGAATAAAATACTCTTTTGAAAAAGGGACCGAAACGTCAAGTAATATAATCAGTCGTTTTATTGCTACCATCCCAAGATAAACCCTCCAAATATATATATATATATATATATATATATATATATATATATATATATATATATATATATATATATATATATATATATATATATATATATATATATATATATATATATATATATATATATATATATATATATATATATATATATATATATATATATATATATATATATATATATATATATATATATATATATATATATATATATATATATATATATATATATATATATATATATATATATATATATATATATATATATATATATATATATATATATATATATATATATATATATATATATATTTGGAGGGTTTATCTTGGGATGGTAGCAATAAAACGACTGATTATATTACTTGACGTATATATATATATATATATATATATATATATATATATATATATATATATATATATATATATATATATATATATATATATATATATATATATATATATATATATATATATATATATATATATATATATATATATATATATATATATATATATATATATATATATATTTATATATATATATGAAACAAAAAAGAGATTGTAGCGAGAGAGTGAACATATAAGTTCGATATACATATAAAACATATTCTAAATAAACTTTCATTGCATAGCATCATTGCATAGCATAATAAGTAAATAATAGTCAAGTACATTTTAAAACAAAATATATAGATATTTATTTATAAAATAAAACAATTTCATATTCATCGGTAAGAATTTGACGAGAATTTACCATGCAATGCAAGATTCAGTTAAACATCGAGCATCTTGTACTAAATACATCCTATTCAAATTTGACAAAGTAATTGTAAATAAAATGAAGCAAATTATGACATACTTACATTATAAAGCAAGTAGAAATAAAGCTGGAATATTTAATCAAAGTAAAAATATGTCCAGATGGTGATATCATTTGACAGCTAATGTCACATGTAAGACTACTTTCATAATCCAAAATTATAATACCTTAAGAATATTAGAGAAATATAATTATATAGAAAGTCCGAAAAAAACAATGTAATATAATATAATTAATAGTGGTTAATAATAATTTAAATGTGATTGATATATAAACATAGTGAAAGTGAATATAAGTAAAAACTTATTAAGTATAAAGAAACAATAAACAGAACTTTAAAACGAGTAGGTAAATATAAGGTTTCCAAGGAAGTAAAACAGATGAAAAAACAATTTATTGAGTAGCAACGAGTGGGTTTTAGAGAAGAAAGCATGTTGCATAGAAGATTTTCATAACTTCTCCTTAAAAAGTAAGAAATTATAAGAAAAATACCAAGAATATAAATACTTACTACATCAACTACAAGAATATTCAATAAGCAGCAAGCAGACGAGGTTCCAGTTTCGTAAGAACATATATTGGCCATTTCAGACGAGCATCCATGAGATATGGTATAAGCAGTGCATAAATGCAAACCGCAGCAAGGAACTAAGGCCTAAAAATAACAGCGAAAACAATATAAAAGGTACACCTTATAAACATTCATATATCTGATCAGAATAACAAGTAATTGATAACCTAATTAACATATATCAAAGTATTAACATGCATGCTAAGTTTACTTACCAATTTGAGCTCTAAAACTAGTAAAGTAGATCTTTTTCTAACATTTCTTTTTAAATAATCTTCATAAATGTAGAACATAATATGTAAATTCCATATCTTAGGTTAAAATTAAATGTAGAACATAATATGTAAATTCCATATCTTAGGTTAAAATTTTAGAATATATGAGTCATAGATCGTAGATAGTACATCATCATAGATCAAAGACAATCTATAGTATCGATCTATGTTGTGCTTAGGTTTAAGGCAAGTTTCTGTGTTTCTAGTTTATTTCGTAGTATAGGAATCTATGTTACATATACCCAGACATCAGAGAGACATATTAAGGTTTGAGATTTAGTTACGACTCGATAGATGGAGTGATGTGTAACATAGAATTTTATATTTAAATTAATGGACAATTTTTAGTAGGTAGGTACATAGTAATAATACAAGCAAATATTTAAATTTATACATAAATATGTATAATTTGATTGCATATAACGTAGAGGTATAAATATATTTCTCTGATCACAAACAATTTATAAAAATTTGATAAAAGATTGTGAATAAAATTATGTTAAATTTGGGTAAATTGTATCTATATTGTCTTGTTGTGGATCTCTAATTTCTGCTAGCTTCCCTAATGAACCGACTTCTGGGAGAATAAATATTTCAAATGATGCCAAGGGTAGGTAGGTATACTTGGTAAACAAAAATTAAAATAAAAAATAACTTATTATTTCAATATCTATATATATATATATATATATATATATATATATATATATATATATATATATATATATATATATATATATATATATATATGAATTAATTAACATTTGATATGAATATCTGATATGTGAAGATCTTCATCTGATCAATATATATATATATATATATATATATATATATATATATATATATATATATATATATATATATATATATATATATATATATATATATATATATATATATATATATATATATATTGTGAGGAGTAATCTTGGGTTTGTAGCATTTCATTCACATAGAGAAATAAGCAAATAGACGAATACGAAGAAAGATACACTTACCAGTGCTATATCTGGACATACATACGAAAACGAACCACTATACACACGGAAACGAACTACTTAGAAGTTGTACAAGTTCTTTCACCTTTATTGAGGATCATCAGAGCAGTGTACAATTTATTTCATTGATCATTTACTGCTATCATAAGTTCAGCGAATTCACTACAAAATTTCGTACAATTTAAAAAAAAAGATGATCTAAATTAGGCGACGGGTTCCAAAAATAATGTATTCCAGGCAGGTATTAAATAATGTATTCCAGGTAAGTTGGGCACAATTTTTTGTTGCGTTAATTTTGTCCGCCAGCGTATAAAAAGTAAGAAAAGTAGGTACCTATTTAACGATTATAATGTTTTTTAGGGTTTTTTATTAATTTTTTTGTTATTTTCAAATATTTTTATATGTTGTTTATGCGTTTTTTCATTTTTATAAAAAGCCCCCCCCCCTAAGAAATTTAAATATAGAGCCCCCTCAAGCCTAGCTACGTCACTAAATGAGATATATTATTATATTGATAATGAATACAATAATAATTATTATATTTAAAAATAGAAATTGGAGACATTAATGATGATATTATTAATTGAAAATTAAGTAAATACGTATCTACTATTTTTTTGTTTAATTGTCTAATTTTTTGGACGGTTAAATTCAACCGCAAAACAAATTGTTTTCGACGTGTTACATTGACCGACATTTTCGACCCAATATTTCCATCGCGTCACTATCGAACAATAAATATTCGAAAGTAATCCGCACTAAACACGGTAAACATCCTTAAAATAAATAATATATGCATATATTATGATAAGCTGCATTAATTTGCATCACATTGAAGTAACAAGCGTCAACGTATTATTTATCAATTAAGACTTAATAAAATTCTATAATCGTACCTACGCAATTAGCCATAATTATATAAAATTGTTAGCACGCAAACGGGTTTCTTTTGGACCGCTATCTGTGTAATCAACCATTGACCGGCGGCGGAAGGTGGGTATTAACATTAGCTGTATAGGCATGTTAATCAAAGACATTAGGAGACAGATAAACATAAACAATGCAGGTATATCCGCAAAATCACGCACCGGTCGAGTGAAATAGGAAAGTGGGACATTTTGACCCGCTTCAAATAGCGAACCCAAAAAAGGTACCGTCAACCGCGGTTATGTCGGACGTTATTTTCAATTATTTGTCTGTAATTCTTTTGATATGCGAAAATAAAGGTTAATGCATTCTATAGTGAGAAGTTAACCTAGTAAACATATTCGCATAAAGAAATCGCTGAAAAAAATGCCACAAATATAATTTTTTTTTTAAAAGTGCCGTCCGATATTACCCGGAGTTTGGGGTAATATCGGACTATTGAATTTTTACATTGTAATTGCACATTAAAATTACTATTACTGTACGTATAACATTATATATACCTAT
>CAXKVY010003859.1:2500-55715 GCA_964058915.1 Tetropium fuscum | reverse complement strand
ATTGAGCGCAAGCGAATCTATGACGCTAGCGTGGAAATGGGCAGAGAACGGGCAGTAGAAGATGAGACAGTCCGAACCCTGTCGAAATGGCAGGAAAGATGGATGAACGACCCAAGAGGTAGGTGGACACACCTGCTTATCAGAAGACTCGGGCCCTGGATGGATAGGAAATCCGGGGAGGTGGATTTCTACTTGACCCAGTTCCTGACTAGGCATGGATACTTCCGACATTATTTGTGGAAAATGGGCAAGGTCAGGACGTCGGAATGTAAATACTGCGGACATGAAAGGGACGACGCAGAGCATACGTTTTTCGTATGCAGTCGATGGATCGACGAAAGTAGACGTGTGGAAGCAGAAATCGGTCAAATCACTCCAGAGAACATCGTGGAGCTGATGCTTGATAACGAGAACGGATGGAACATAGTGGCTACCTACGTGCAGGGGCTGCTACGAACAAAGAGAGATGATGGCTGCTTGACAGACTGAAGAAAAAGCGAAAGGACAGAGAGGCTACGAGCTAAAACGGTAGAGCTCGCAAGAGCAAGAAACAAGACCCAGGCTGAAGTAATGCGAAAGCGGTTCCGGTCTGGTGTTCTGCGAAGGAAAGGGAGGTGGTTTTTTAGTGAGGTCGCTGGCTCCCCGTCGGACTCACTTACTCGTAAGTGAGGCCGATGCGGATCCAGCAGTCCCACACTATTGAGTAGGGCGGACCCTGCTTAATGTCTTTTTGAAGATTTTTCCACAGACCAATCGACAAAAGAAAAATTGTTGAAATTTCGATTGTTAGTAAAATTTTTTTGATTAGAATCATTTTGTCTATTGAAATTTCTGAAACTATTATTATTATTGTGATTACTATAATTTTGATAATTATTTCGGTTATTTATACTAGAATTTTGTTGATTTTGTGACATATTTTGTTCAATTCTCGCCAAATAATTGTACATTTGTTCCATAGTCTTTATGTCATGTACTGCAATGGTTTCCGCAATGGTTTAAATTGTCTCGAAATATATAATATCAAATCTGTCTCATTAATTTTGGTATTTAGGTATTGAGCTGACGAATATAGCTTAAGGGCATAATTAGTAAGGGTATTTGACAATATATAATTAAATTTACCAAAATATAACCTTTCTCTCACTTTTGACTGTGCATTATTTTCCCAAAAATGTTGCAAAAATTTATTTTCAAATTGAGCAATGTCGTTAATTTCATTCTCCATGCCATTAAACCATATTAATGCATCTGCTTCTAAATTTTCTCTTATAATTTCTTTTATTCGGTCCAAATTTCCTTCTCTATCGATTCTTCTTTCTTCTATTTCATTTATTCTTCTGGTTATAGCTTTTAATAATATTATGGGATGTAATTTATTTGTTTCCTGTAAATTTTGGTAATTTATTTTCACTATGATATACCACTCTTGCTATATTTTCAACTTCTTTGACCATCTGTATTTCCTTCTGCATATCTTCTATTTGTTTCTTGTTCTTTATTCTTTCTAATTCCTATTCATTTGTATTCCCATAGAATTCCCATAGAATATTCCCATAGAATAGATTATGTCCACTGGACATAATATTTACTAAACTAGAACGTTATATATTGACATTCATTCTAGCTTAACTACGCATATTATTAAATAATATTACTGTCACTTTATTATTTTTTAAATGAGTTGATACCGCACGCACTTTTACTCTATACAGCAAACAGGATTACTCATTCAACACTGGATTAATCGCGATGGATATCCGATGGACATTCAGGAGCGGTCCATGGACATAATGGACCATATATAGATAAAAATGGACATCCATTGGACAATATAATTATTCTAGAGTTTACTACATGAGAAGGGAAACAAATTTGACCTTTTTATTTTGGGTGGTGTTATATAGTAAGTAAACTGAGATCCACTAAATAAATGAATGCAAGTTGAGATCCTTTATTGTGTATATTGATATTTCCAAGACTAGATGGGATTCTACGCTATTGCCAAGTTGTGTATGATGGTAAGTACATAATTTAAATAATTTAAAAACAAGAGGTATACACATGTTTCTAGATTTAGCGCTCATTTTAATTTTGTAGTTTTGAGTGCAGTTCTTGAGAGCGCTCATTTTAAATTTGTAGATGAGTGCAGAGTGTAATTAGATATTTTCAACAATATGGGTTCACGTAGACGACGGCTCGTAAAATTAGCGTTACACGATGATACAGTTAAGTTTAGTTTTTATTTTCATACCTCACACGAAATTATTTTTTAATAAACCAATGTACAACCCTCAAGGAGACAGTAGCAACAAAAAATATTTCGACAAGAAAAATCATGGGACGAATACAAGGAATGGAGTTAGAAAAAGGTAAAAACTCTGGGTTGATTTTGGTTGAAGTGGGAAATTCGAAGTCAGGTGAGTTTTAAAGTATACAGGGTGTCTAACCATTTCCCGACCTATATTTATATGAACTTTTTTTCTTATTTTAAAAAGTTCCATCATCTGTAAAAGTTCGGTTCCTGCCATTCGGGAAACCCTGTAGATGAAACAAAATAAAATGTAAGTACCTAAATGAAGTTTTACACACACTATCGTACTTCAGATTCATGATCCGGACACCCAAACATAGTGAGGTAGCTAAAATTTCAGAACGATTTGTGAACTTTACTACCTAGACTAAATAATTACGGCAATTTTTTTTCGATAAATATTCTTTTGTAAACTGGAATTCTTATGTTAGTTATGTCAATAATTATGAAATGTTGACTACAAATTACTGGTAGAATCATAGTTATTATTTTTTTTTAAATTAACTTTTTTTAAAGTTTTTTGAAGATTCAAAGAAGAATCAAGTTTTTAAATATTTTTTTAAATGATAAATAAAATGTATTTTTGAAAACCTTTATTGAAAATTAATCGGCCCATAACATTTTTGAATAGTAATTTTACAGTAATTTTAGAGTAGATATCTGTATTGATTTTACCTAAATCAATTAATTTTATTTTTATTTTAATGCTTTATTTTAATTGAATAATAATTTTGCAATTTTCCTTATACAAATTAGATATTATAATAATTCTTAGCTTTTACATGTTGTCTCATTCTTTTATTAATGATATTATTACTTTTAGGGAAACTCAAATAGAGCAACAAGAAGATACGTCAACAAAATTTATAGAATCCTCAGTAAATTTGAAATAATAATATGAACCTCCTATCTATATATTACCTACGTATTTACCTTTTTATGATTGTGAAAAAATGTGATTAGCACATACCTTGTATGAAAAATGTAAGTAAATTAAAAACGTTAGAAAGTTTGCATCAGGAACACAATGAAAATAATGGAGTTATATGGGTCTTTTATATTCAAATTCTAAATACAAACAGATATGCTTTTCTGATTTAAAATTAGCTATGGGTGTGGAATATTCTAAAATACATATATAGTGTCCTAAACTGACTACATACATAAAATACATCTTTTTCTTATTATGTTGTCCCTATTCTCAGTCTTATAAAGTAACAAGTCAATTAAAAAGTCTTATTCTTATGTAGGTGTACGATTAATCGTATAAGTCGTATAAGTATAAATAATAGTCTTAAGTTCTTAAATATTATTTGTGATGAACTAATTCTTAGGTGTTAATTTATTTTTGGACAAAATTTTAAATATATCAAAGAACTAAGCATTCATTGTAAGCCCATAAAATCATTATAAACTTAGGAAATGTAGTTTCTTATTATTGGAATCAGGCCACGAAGAAAGCAGTCAAATTGATATAGGTAAGGCACGAAGATGGAAACTTTCAGGGGAACTGTCAATCAGATAGAGGTAGATTATTTACATAATTAAGACAATCTAGCAATGCTGGATCGAAAAAATGTGGAAAAGAGAAGAAAGAACGACAACGTAGACCATGGTATGACAAATAAGTCTCTAATGAAGCAGCTTTAAAAAAAATGTAATAGATATAAGATCCCTCATAAAAAGCACGAGGGCCTTCAGTGTCAAAACGTGCACAATGATTTGGGTGTAAATAAACACATGTGTTTACAACACTTTTAAAAATCAATAAGGACAAATTCTAAAATATCTGCCATAATGTGTTAAATATGTTTATATGGTTTAAGTTTTATTTCTTATATCATAAGCCGCGGCATTATGTCGCCGACATAAACAATACTATACATTTCCTCTAAAATATAATAAATTTAATATATAATATACTTAATAAATATAATATTTATTTATAAGGGTATTTATTAGCCAATTTGTAATTTTGATCGTTGTAGTAGTTATATTGACAATAAGAAAAGAACTAACTTTGTCTAAATAATGTTCAGTAATGAGAGAGATTATGTTAATCACCGTTTTAAAAGCCATTTTATGTGTAAATTTTGTTTAACTTCTAATATCTCAGGAATGACTAGGTGCTGGCATACAGTGTGATATATATTTTTGACTTCTAATTAGACGATTATTGATGTATATACCGGGTGCCTACGATATTACTAGCCAGCCTATTACTTCCTTGTAAAACAAGATATCGATTTCAAATTTGGGGTAATTGTATGGTTGACTACGGTGCACAGTTTGATTGCTTCAATATCTGATTTTCATTTCCGGTTTAACCGGAAACAGTATAAACTTTGTTATTTTTAATGTAATACCCAGTATGTTATTCGACATTTAGATTGTACAGCAAATTCTAGATCCAAAACATGTAGCATACCCTATATCTATCTTTGACAGTTTTCGAGAAAATGGCGGTTGAATATGTTATATCAATCACAAATTATTTCATTTTCACATAAAACAAATGAATGCAGGAACAAATCTGTTACGGCTATTTAAATTTTTTGGTGAGTAAAATTTGATAAAGCCATAAAAAATTTATTTATTAATTTAAAATATTAATACTCCAACACTTGCAGTGACGATTTATTATATACTAAGCAAGCAATTTCTGTATCACTCCCTCTTGGAATGCTTCAGAACTCTATTGTATATGTAATTCAATATTTTCCCGCATATAGTTGGAAAAAGTAGTTCTTTTTCAATAGGTTCAACAAGATTTTATGCATTTTAAAGTTTAACATCTTCTGGATAACTGTATGCCTAATGCTTTTATATATAATATGTTCAAATAGAACAAATATAAATAGTAGACTAGGTTTGTGTATTCTAAGAATTTGAGTTCCGTCAAAAACTAATGTCATAAAACGTCAATGCAAGTGTTGCAGTATTAATATTTTAAATTCAAGTATAAATGATCAATCAAATAAATCGTATACTGCTCTGAAGATCCTCAATAAAGGTGAAAGAACTTGTACAACTTGTAAGTGGTTCGTTTTCGTGTGTATAGTGATTCGTTTCTGTATGTATGTCCAGATATAGCACTGGTAAGTGTGTCTTCCTTTCTTCCTTCTTATTCGTCTATTTGCTTATTTCGCTATGTAATGAAATGCTACAAACCCAAGATTATATACTTTTCACAAAACAAATATGAATAGCAAAGAATTTCAAAGCTAATATATATATATATATATATATATATATATATATATATATATATATATATATATATATATATATATATATATATATATATATATATATATATATATATATATATATATATATATATTTTAAAGTTTAACATCTTCTGGATAACTGTATGCCTAATGCTTTTATATATAATATGTTCAAATAGAACAAATATAAATAGTAGACTAGATTTGTGTATTCTAAGAATGAGTTCCGTCAAAAACTAATGTCATAAAACGTCACTGCAAGTGTTGGTGTATTGGTAATTTAAATTCAAGTATGAATGATCAATGAAATAAATCGTATACTGCTCTGAAGATCCTCAAGAAAGGTGAAAGAACTTGTACAACTTCTAAGTGGTTCGTTTTCATATGCATAGTGATTCATTTCCGTATGTGTGTCCAGATATAGTACTGGTAAGTGTGTTTTCTTTCTTATTCGTCTATTTGCTTATTTCTATGTAATGAAATGCTACAAACCCAAGATTACTTTTCACAAAATAAATATGAATAGCAAAGAATTTCAAAGCTAATATATATATATATATATATATATATATATATATATATATATATATATATATATATATATATATATATATATATATATATATATATATATATGTGGGTAATTATTATTTTTCATTATTTTGTTAATGTTTATTTATCTAGAATATATGCTTTTTATTTGAACTGTTACGCCACTGGATCGTTTGGACGGTCGAGAGAACGCTTAAGCCATTGCGGGCAGGCAGTCGAAAATAAGCTTTGAGACGGAAGGCACTTAGACGGTAGACGCTGTAGAAATAGCATAGTTGACGGTTGCTTTTTCTTTATAGACGAATAAGTTGTGTATGTACCAGTGTGTAGGTGATGCAACGGCAAGATAATATTAGTTTATGTATTTTTTGGTAATAAATCCCTTTCTGAAACTATCCGGAACCTCTGTTGAATTTAATACACCCTAGACAACCAGAGAAATACCTACAATTTGGGGACTCGTCCGGGATATTGCCAGAAATACCGTTAAAATTAGTAATTAAACTTTAGTGAAAAGTGATCTAAAAGACATAATAGTACAGTGGTTGGCAGACAATGCGCTTCGAATTCGAATAAGGTACCTACCTAATTTACTAAAAACAGTAGAATAAAGAATAATTGTGCGAACATGGACGCTATTGCAATTAGTAAACAGTGAATTAGTTATATATCAGCAAAACGTATGCTAAACGTTAGACAAGGGTTTGTTTCTGTGTTGTGAATGTAAACATTATAAGAAAGTGGCTATTCATGAACTGTGGTGCTACATGCTGCATGGAAAAACCCCAACTTTAGATGATCAGTTACAACGCTAAGCCAGCCAGCCGATTCGCCTGATGTTTTTAGATGGTTAGTAGTACGAGATACAATTCACGGAGCCGCTGAAACTCGCGCTTACTAGACGACGTGTGGGTGAACACTTGTTGCACCGCGAGAGTTGGTTAGGAGACATTGGATTTTGGTCAGTTGTACCACGAGAGTAAAGCAGGAGTTGAGCACTGGTAACATTGAATGTATTGAGGTAGGCGATTTATTTTATGCATGTTTTCCTGAGTGATTGGTTCAGCGACGAGGAAAAAGACTCGAATAAAGACTAATTAGTTGCTACGGCATTCGAACATTGTATTTCTATTTTGTAAAGTATATTTCGAGCAACTAGATATAGCGATTTTGATGTAGATAAGTTTACATTTTAGCATTTTAGATATTGTTGGAATATTTAAACCATTTAGCATATTTAATGACATTTATAAAATAACATCTATACATAGTTTAAGTTTTTAGTAGTACCTAGTCGATTATATAAGTTTGATGTAGAGAGTATAGGTACTTAGGTATATATTAGCATAATTTTGATTGGGAAAAGAGAAGCACCCGTACGACTGAAACGTCTAGGTAATAACCGTAATAATTTGGTATTATTTTTTAAATATTTGAGTAAAAAATGCTTACGTTAGGAAATATAGATAAAATTGCCTGTAATATTAAAAATAGTGCTCTTAAGGCCGTTAAAGCGTTACACGTGGTTGCTTACGGTAATGAGGGTGAACCGCGAAAAGTCAGAAGGGCTTTACGTATTTTTCCTGGTTTTGGGTTCGACACGCATGCCGGCGAATTTAAACAAAAAATAGACGATATCAAGAATAGGTTAGAATTAGCTGACCTTGTTACTGTTTGTAACGTTTTGGATCTAGATTATTCTGGTTCAAGTGATAATGTGGTAGAGCGAATTTGTACTTTTATGAACGACTTAAAAGTTAATAATGATTCAAGCGAAGAAGGTGACGAAGAAGACTTGGCAGAAGAAGAAGAAGAAGTCAATGAATTAGAGGAAAATGGAAGTGAATTAGAGGAAGACGACTCTGATATTGTAAGACGAAATACAAGAAGGGTAGAGACGGCCCGAACAACGAAAAAAGAATCTTTTGCTTTAACCTTCAGGGACGTAGAAGACAGCATAAGACATTTCTACGGGAATGACGATTATCCAATAGAGAAGTGGATATCTGACTTCGAGGAAATTGCTGACATAACGGGATGGAATGAACTGCAGAAATTAATTTTTGCGAAAAGGTCGTTGAAGGGACTTGCGAAAATGTTTATTCAATCGGAAAAAGGTATCAAAACGTGGTCCACGTTGAGGAAGAAGTTAAAGGCTGAATTTGAGGTCAAAGTTAACAGCGCCCAAATACATAGATTGTTAGTAGCAAGAAAAAAGAAAAGAGAAGAGTCTGTACAGGAATATGCGCTAACTATGCGTGAGATTGGAAGTAGAGCAAGTATAGAGAGTGATGTTGTAATACAATATATAATCGAGGGTATTCAGGATGATATGGCAAATAAAGTAATCTTGTATAGAGCTAAAAATTTTGCAGAGTTCAAAGAAAAAATCAAATTGTATGAACAAATCAGGACGGCAAAGACGTACCATCAGGAGAGAAGTCATGGGTTTAGTTCGAAGAAAGTGGGCTTTCAGGCGCAAGAGAGAAAGGTAAAGGACGAAGAAAATCCAAAGAAGCGTCAGAGCATGCTTTGTTACAATTGTGGCGCAAAGGGGCATAAGTCCACCAATTGTCCCGACAAAGAAAAGGGTATTAAGTGTTTTACCTGCCAAGGATTTGGACATGTGGCAACTAAGTGTCCTAAGAAACAATCTAAACGAGAGGATGCCAGTACATCAGCAGTGACTACTATTGAGGTTGTTCCAATGAATAGCGTAAAACTCGTAATTGAAGAAGTACAATTAATAGCGCTATTGGATACAGGAAGTGAAATCAGTGCTATAAGAAGCGACGTTTATAACGCTTATTTTAAAGAGATATCGCTTGATAAGACTTTCACTACTTTGAAAGGCATCGGACAGAATAGAGTAGTAACTTTGGGATCATTTGAAAAAATTGTTACAGTTAATGATGAAGATGTAACTTTAAGAATTCATGTATTACCAGCCGAAGCCTCTCATTTCAAATGCATTGTTGGAAATGATTTAATGTCTCAAGTCGATATCAGTTTTATTGATGGAGAAGTCGTGATTAGTAAGAGGAGAAAAGAGAACTTTCTAATGAAAATTACAATAGATTCGGACAAAGAAGTGGAAACCGTTAATTTAGATCATATAAAAAACGAAGAGAGTCGAATTAAAGTGAAACAACTAATTGAAGAATATGAGCCGAAGAAAACTAAAACGACAGATATAAAAATGAAGATCATACTAAAGAATGAAGAAACTATATACCACCGACCTAGACGACTATCGGTGCCTGAAAAGGAAGAAGTTCAGAAACAATTAGAAGAATGGCTAGATGAAGGAGTAGTGAGACCAAGTTCATCAGATTTTGCCAGTGCCCTCGTACTAGTCAAAAAGAAAGATGGCCGAACTAGAATCTGCTGCGACTACAGAAGGCTGAATAAGAACATAGTCAAGGATCGATTTCCCCTTCCCTTGATTGAAGACGTATTAGACAAGCTACAAAATGGGAATTATTTCACAACAATAGATCTGAGGAATGGATTTTTCCATGTTGCGGTAGACGAACACAGCATAAAGTACACTGCTTTCGTGACTCACGATGGACAATACGAATTCCTAAAATGTCCATTTGGACTTTGTAACAGTCCAGCTGTTTTTCAAAGATTTATAGGCCATGTATTTAGGGAATTGACAGCTAGAGGTATTGCGATTTATTATATGGATGACATAATTATTCCGAGCGCTACTGAAGAAGAAGGTATACGCAGGTTAGGGATGGTTATGGAAGTTGCCCGAGATTACGGACTGGAAATAAAGAAGAACAAGTGCCAGTTCCTTAAAAAAAGAGTAACTTTCCTAGGTTTTATAATAGAAGACGGAAAGGTACAACCCTCCGGAGAAAAAACGCTAGCGATAAAACGTTTTCCTCCCCCGACGACGCCGAAACAAATTCAATCATTCTTGGGATTAACCGGGTACTTTAGGAAATTTATATCTTCCTACGCTTTAATTGCCAAGCCATTAAGTGATCTGTTGAGGAAAGGACAACCGTTTCAGTATGACGAACCACAGAAACAATGTTTTGAGAAACTAAAAGAATTGCTTTCCAGTGAACCTGTCCTGCTCATTTATAAACAAGGAAGAGAAACAGAGTTGCATACCGATGCCAGCATGCATGGTTTTTGGGCCTGTTTAATGCAGAAATGTGAAGCAGATAACAAGTTTCATCCTGTTTATTATACAAGTAAGAAAACGACGCCGGCTGAAGAGAAATATCACAGCTATGAGCTTGAGGTCCTAGCGATAAAAACCGCTGTTAAGAAGTTTAGAATTTACCTCTTAGGTATTAAGTTTAAGATAATAACCGATTGTTCAGCATTTCAGCGTACAATGGACAAACGAGACCTGACTACAAGAGTAGCCAGATGGGCTCTTTTGTTAGAAGAGTACTCATATGAGATAGAACATAGGAGAGGTAATAGGATGATGCATGTGGATGCTTTGAGTCGCCATCCAATAGTAATGACCATGAATAAACAACTCATAGTCGAAGAAGACGGAGTAATAAATAGATTGAAGTTAGCACAAGATAAGAATGACCACATTCAAGCAATTAGAAAAATTCTTAGTAATGAGAAGTATGAAGATTATTTTTTAAAAGACAACATAGTTTATAGATACAATAAAGGAAGAGAATTAATAGTTGTGCCGAAGTTGATGCAATCAGAAATCATAAGACGATCACATGAAATCGGACATTTTGGTTTGCCAAAAACAGAAGAACTGGTGAAGAGAGAATTTTATATCCCTAAATTGACAGAGAAGATAAAGACGTGCATAAGAAATTGTGTAATGTGTATTTTAGGTAATAGAAAAGAAGGAAAAAAGGAAGGTTGGTTACACCCTATACCAAAGCCCGAAGGACCTTTACACACTTACCATGCAGACCATTTAGGTCCATTATCTTCCACAAATAAAAATTACAAGCATGTATTAGCAATAATTGACGACTTTTCGAAATTTACTTGGTTATATGCCACGAAGTCGACGACATCTTCAGAAACCGTAAACTGTTTTATGAAGCAACAACAGATATTTGGAAACCCTGTTAGAATCATCACAGACAAAGGAACAGCTTTTATGGGACAAGATTTTGAAGAATACTGCGCTAAAGAAGGGATTGAGCATGTGACAATCACAACCGGAGTTCCTCGTGGAAACGGCCAGATCGAAAGGATCAATCGAACTATAATTCCTGTGCTTACCAAACTAAGTGCAGACGACCCTACAAAATGGTTTAAGTACATAGATCGGGATCAAAGAGCTCTGAACTCTACTTTCCAACGGAGCATAAATGCAACACCATTCGAGGTCTTAGTAGGAGTTAAAATGAGGAACACAGAAGAAATAAGAATAAATGAACTGATAGAAAAAGAAGCCGTGGAGCAGTTCGATAGAGAAAGAGAGGAATTGAGGGAAGAAAGTAAGAAACAGATCCTTAGAGTGCAAGAAGAAAATAAAAAAACGTATAACCTATGTAGAAGAGATCCTAAAATATATCAAGAAGGAGACCTAGTTGCAGTTAAAAGAACACAACTTGGTCCCTGGGCTAAAATTACGGAAAAAATTCCTTGGGCCATATGAAGTGCTAATGAGTAAGAATGAGCGATACGAAGTAATAAAAATAGGTGATCATGAAGGACCAATACGGACCAGTACATGCGCCGAATATATGAAACCCTGGGTTGAGGACCAAAGCGAATCCGAGTCGGATTCAGAGTCAGGATAGCCGAGTGTGGGTAATTATTATTTTTCATTATTTTGTTAATGTTTATTTATCTAGAATATATGCTTTTTATTTGAACTGTTACGCCACTGGATCGTTTGGACGGTCGAGAGAACGCTTAAGCCATTGCGGGCAGGCAGTCGAAAATAAGCTTTGAGACGGAAGGCACTTAGACGGTAGACGCTGTAGAAATAGCATAGTTGACGGTTGCTTTTTCTTTATAGACGAATAAGTTGTGTATGTACCAGTGTGTAGGTGATGCAACGGCAAGATAATATTAGTTTATGTATTTTTTGGTAATAAATCCCTTTCTGAAACTATCCGGAACCTCTGTTGAATTTAATACACCCTAGACAACCAGAGAAATACCTACATATATATATATATATATATATATATATATATATATATATATATATATATATATATATATATATATATATATATATATATATATATATATATATATAGATATACAAAGATTTAAACAAGGGCAAGGTGATATCATTTTGGGAAGGCGAGATCCGTTTTCGGGTCTCATCTTCTTTACTGTGTATATCACGTTTCGTTTAACATGATCTGTAAATAAAATAATAATTTTAATTTTTGTCTGTATCTCATTTTTACAATTATTATGAATTTTTGTGCACCAAAAGTTCACAAATCGTCTGGCAACTATGAACATCTTGTATATACAGATTATTTCTAGCTATTTTCTAACCAACATGAGTTCCAAAAATTTGGCATCGTAGCCGAGCTCAACTTGACTACAAAATCTCTGATATTAAAAGATAGTAATTATTATGGCCTTTATCATTCTTTGCTGTGGTCTGTGGTCAAATCAATGTATTTCATGCGGCAGAAGAGGGGGAGGGAGAACATAGAGTAAGAATATTGAATGATGTTGGAACAGGGATAAACGGACGGCTCAAAATTGTTGGTAATATGTCAAAGTAACGGTTTAGTTTTTAGTTTGCTTGAAAAGAACACTTTTTCAAGTATTTAAATGTTACAAAACTATATAATATATATATATATATATATATATATATATATATATATATATATATATATATATATATATATATATATATATATATATATATATATATATATATATATATATATATATATATACATTAATAATCGTCTAATTAAAAGTCAATATATATCACACTGTATGCCAACACCTAGTCATTCCTGAGATATTAGAAGTTGAACAAAATTTACACATAAAATGGCTTTTAAAACGGTAATTAACATAATCTCTCTCATTACTGAACATTATTTAGACAAAGTTGTTAGCAAGTTTTAATTTGTTCTTTTCTTATTGTCAATATAACTACTACAACGGTCAAAATTACAAATTGGCTAATAAATACCCTTATAAATAATTATTATATTTATTAAGTATATTATATATTAAATTTATTATATTTTAGAGGAAATGTATAGTATTGTTTATGTCGGCGACATAATACCGCGGCTTATAATATAAGAAATAAAACTGAAACTATATAAACATACTTAACACATTATGGCAGATATTTTAGAATTTGTACTTATTGATTTTTAAAAGTATTGTAAACAAATGTGTTTATATACACCCAAATCATTGTGCACGTTTATATCAGTTATGAGCGATATTATATCTATTACATTTTTTTAAAAAAAGCTGCTTCATTAGAGACTTATTTGTCATACCAGTTGTCGTTCTTTCTTCTCTTTTCCACATTTTTTCGGTCCAGCATTGCTAGATTGTCTTAATTATGTAAATAATCTACCTCTATCTGATTGACAGTTCCCCTGAAAGTTTCCATCTTCGTGCCTTACCTATATCAATTTGACATGAAGTATAAGCCTAGTATGTAGCAGTAAGTAATATATATTATATCGTATCGCAAGTTATGCAAGTTATAAGATAACTTCCCTGCTATCATCTTACAATGGTGTGACGCTCTTAGCTTCGGTGCGGAGGTTCTATCTCGAGCGCCACTGTCTGTTTTGAGTGCAGACAGAGCACTTTTCCCTACAGGCAGTATCTGTAGGGGCCACGAATAACTTCTAGTGGAGAAGGGCGGAAACCAGGTCACGTGATACACCGAGAGGCCCTATTACCCTATCTTCAAGAAGAACACCGGTTTATGATTACAACAGTTTTTATTTACAAACTTGATTATATTGATCACACAGGTATTTACATATATACACAGAGGTTATTCAGTCTGCCTATAGCGAGTTACGTCATGGGGATGAAAAGCGTTACGAATAAAGGCTTAAAGCGGGATAACAAATGGCGGCGAGTGCAAAACAAATGGTACTACTTTAGCAAGCGGAGGAAGCAATAATACTACGCGTGTATTAGTACATCTACAGTAAAGCGTGCAGCGTGTAGGAAATCCGAACTTTCGCGGATATGATGTACGCGGACTAGTTTTGTCGGAAGTTGCTTGCGTGACTCGGGTAGCCTGTGGAGTCCCTGTTGCATGCAAAATGCTCAACAGAAGGGTGGATGCAAAAAAATGCTACGACCCGAACTACAGTCTATTGAGTGAACCCAAACGATTTCCACGTAGACTTGGCTACGATTTCGTTGATCGAATAGTAAAAACCGCGTGCGTGACTCAGGTAGCCTATGGAGTCCCTGCTGCATGCAAAATGCTCAGCAGAAGGGTGGATGCAAAATGCGACAACCCGAAGGGTGCAAGATGCTACGACCTGAACTACAGCCTATTGAGTGAACCCACACGGTTTCCACGTGTATCTAATATTAATGTCGAAGACCGGATAGTGAAAATTGCGTGCGTGACCCAGGTAGCCTGTGGAGTCCCTGCTGCATGCAAAATGCTCAGCAGAAGGGTGGATGCAAAATGCGACAACCTGAAGGGTGCAAGATGCTACGACACGAACTACAGCCTATTGAGTGAACCCACACGGTTTCCACGTGTATCTAATATTAATGTCGAAGACCGGATAGTGAAAATTGCGTGCGTGACCCAGGTAGCCTGTGGAGCCCCTGCTGTATGCAAAATGCTCAGCAGAAGGGTGGATGCAAAATGCGACAACCCGAAGGGTGCAAGATGCTACGACCCGAACTACAGCCTATTGGGTGAACCCACACAATTTCCACGTGTATTTAACTACGATTTCGGAGACCGGATTTCCTTAGCGCTTGTTAATAAATTACACTTACTTTTCTTTTGTGACGGGGAACGGTAGCGGCAATCACGGCAAGTCAAAACTTGTCTGATTTTAGAAAACAGCAGGTGAAAACGGTGGGCAGAGTAAGCAGGTGCTTGTGGTTAGCGAAGAATGCTAACTGACTTTACAGCGCTGCTTTTAAATGATTTCGGACGTTCTTTTTCGCGTTGACGCCTATCTACCGAGATCGTTGGGAGTGCAGCGTATGTGGCGCTGTCTAATATTTCGGTGCCTTGAGGTGACGGCTACGCGGATTCTTGATACTGGAAAAGCTATTTACGGCGGCGTGGTACACAGAAGGGGTTTGTTTATGACCTGGTTATAAGCAGAACTGAATGTACAATTTATTACCAATATTTACCTAAAAAGAAACGAAATTTTACTAGGCATATTAACGGAGAGAATAAAATAAAATTGAATTTAACGTAATGAGGTGGTAATTATTTCTACTTCATTACAATGGTTTTGCATTAGACGTCAGTTTTACTTAGCTTTGTTAACAGTATGCTGAATCAGCTCTGCCGAGCATATAAATACAAGTGTACGATTATGTAATATTCAGTGCTTCGTAGTATCTATATTCAAACAGTAAGGTCAAAATTTAACTAACTCATATTTATTTTTCGCCAGGATAGTTGTAAGTAACCATTCCTGTGAATAGTTTTAAAAAAAATATTTTCACGACGAGTGATGTAATATAATTGGCGCAGTCGGTAGGATCTATGAAAACATCGCGGAACGAGGTGCCTACCTGGTTGTAAGTCCAACTAGAACAAACAGAACATCTTCGTGGCGCCTAACTAAAAACGAACAGCTTCTAGAACAAGGAGGATTTCTTCCCGTGGTGGCAGATTCTAATCTCTTGTCCAGTAGTGCCTACGTACACAACCAGCCTATGTGCTTCATGGAAATACATTTAAAGAATCATCCCGAATTCATTGTATTTACTGTGTATTTCTTGTGCTTAAAAAGAAATCAAACAATTTCTTTTTAACGATCAAGTTCTATATTCCAAGCGAAAATTCCTTCACATTTTTTGTAATCAACGGAATGAAAAATATTACAATAGCAAACGCAAAAGATGCCCCCGCCGAAGCTAATGTAAATTTAACCGATATTATCCTACAGGTTATCTGAAATATTTTCAATAATTCCTGATTACGATGCCGATGGTAATCAGATTTTCTTACAATCGTTTCTCAATTCTTGTAACACAGCCTTTAGCATAGCCATTGCCGACCAAAAGTTACTGATATTTCTCTATGTGAAAAATAAATTACGTGGCAGAGTCGCCGAATAAATTCACGAAATCCAGCAACGTGAAATTAAATAGAGTGAAATAAAATATTTGTTAAACATGCACTTTGGCGATTCTCGCGATCTTACTTCGTTAATTCAGGATTTGCAACGTATACATCAATTGCCAGACAAATCGGCATTCACATTTATTTCCCGTCTACAAACACACACACACACAAACACAAAATGCATTCATGCATACAGAAATAATCTTTATCGCCCTAACAAAAAAGGGCGCAATAATATTTAATCGAACAACGACGCTTAACACGCTTCTTCCCGGTCTAGAACCTAGACTTGGGCAAATAATTAGAGCTGGCAATCCGAAAGATATGATTTCAGCTACTAATAGAATCAGAAGAGAATTGCAACTCTCCTATTTCCAAAACCAAAAATTCCAAAGGCCAAATCCACAATCAAACTTGGTTCCTAAAGAAGTTAAGAAGCAAAATGTACAACAAAAAATTTGTACATTTTTTAAACGTACCGGACATATTATAGTGAATGTCGCACACGGCAAAATTCGCAACAAACAAATGTACCCAGTTTTCAGCAAAATCCACATTTTCAACAAAAACAAAATCCTAGCTATCCACCTAGAAATTTACCTGTTCCTAGCTTTCAAAGACCATTTCAACAAAATCAGAACACGTAACAACACGTAAAAACCGTATATCAGTTAATATAGGCCGTATAACAAACTCCGTTCGGAGTTTGCCTATCTCACGCCCTATTAACAATTCTCCAATAACAGAAAACCCTCATAGCCCTACTCAAGTATGCTAGAAATCGCATGACCGCCAGAGCGCCGCACACGCGAAGCAGCGTTTGTGGAAGGAGAGTTGCGTAGAAAGAGCAATTCCATGCAGATTCCTTTAAAAGCAGCTCCACTACTAGAAATTATTCAGTATGCATGCCTGGTAGCGCATACCAGCCACTGCAATCCCATCCGGTAAAACAAGTAGTGAAAAGTAAGTGCAAGTAATAAAGTTACGAGGAACGGAACGGCAGGGATCGCATCATTCCCAAAGTCAACCAAAGTGAATAGTTCCAATCGACTTTCTGCTCGTTCGAATTCCGAACAGGAAGTTCCCCGTTTCCGCTAGTTCAAATTCCGAGCGAGAAGATTATCGTTTCTGCTTTGCAGAGTATCTAACTCCGCTTCTGTTTAAATATGGACCATTTTGAGCCCCGGTAGTAACTAGGGCCATTTTAAGACCCTATGACCGTATTTTCGTATGCTGACATCCAAATCCTTCACACTTGTAAATATCGCATTTAACCACGCTTAACCGTATTCAAACTGAATCACCTGTATATAGATTTATATAATCTGACCTGTGCATAACCCGTTGAACCTAAAGTGACAATAAACATGTTGTAACCATTCATATGTGTATTCTGTAAGATAAAAGGCCTATCTGTGGAACGTGACCCCTGAAATTCCGTCTGTCTTCACTCGCAGCTAATCGAGGCCCCTACAGTGCTGCCTATAGGAAAAGTGGTCAGTCTGCACTATAACACACTATAAACAGTGGCGATCGAGATAAAAACTTGGCACGGAACCAAGAAGAGAAAGAGAGCGTCACAAAACGGCATCCGAACAGCAACTAAGCGTGTAAACCACGTCACGCGTGGAAACCACATCACGCGTGGAAACCACATCAGGCGTAAAAATCTCAGAAACAACAGAAAATGGCTTGAGGTGTGTCATCTTCGGAGTACCTGAAGCCCAGGAGTCCATTGCGACCATTTCCGCACATCTACGAGCATTGCTGAAGGAATTTTATGCACTTTTATGAATGGCAAACATTTTCGAAAAATAAAAGTGAATTTCAGGCGAGCTAACATATGCAGAGGCTGGATGCAAAGCCACAAATCCGAACTACAGCTGAGCACTTCCAAAGATATCCGAGGACATCCAAAACCTCAATGGTGAATTGGGGGACCGTTTTCCATTAAACCCGACCCAAGGATGCGATTAACGCTACTGGGAATTCTCTCCGACAAGACGTTCATGAAAAACGTGCACCATTCGCACGTCTTACGTCTAAACCGTTTAAAAACGGCAAACCGTCCATAACCGAACTGTTATATATGTTTTCCACTATATTTCACCATTATCACTGAAAGTACCCAATATACCTGGCCGCCAACGGAACATATTAGACCCACCGTGTGACACCTCATTTAGTAGGAAGGCAGGAGTCAGGAATCGATTGCCACTATTAAAAATCCATTCCGACCAGCGGTTGTGGAGATAGGTCTACCAGACCAGAGTAGAAAATCCGTTTGTGGTAAAACTGACGTCAACCTAAACGAACTGACCTCTTGGATTATTATATATTGAGGACCCAGCTCGACCTACCGCTCAATGTACTCAGAGTACTTAACCGATGGAAGGACCAGTCACACCCATTGTGTGACCTATCATTTGAAAATAAGTCGAGGGTCAGGAATACATCGCCGCTATTACAAATTCATTTTGTCAAACAATTACGAAGATAGGTCTACCATACCGAATAAGTGGTACCAAATCCGTCGAAACTGATATCACTGTAATCGTAGAGATCACTCGGACCGTAGTATGAAGACCCCGCTCGACAAACCGAAATCTGCCGGATTTCAGGTCACTGAACATTATTTTCAATTGACCCCTGGCTTTCACATAAAGTAAGGACCCTAAACCCACAAGACCTATAGAACCTATAGGAATTATAGAACCTTCCAGAAGTCCGTGGAGCTCTCCAGTTGTGACAGTCCATAACAAGGATGGAAAGCCTCGTTTATGTATCTATTTCAAAAACTGTATATAAACGTTATCTTTGACAAACTACGAAAAGCTAGGTACATATCGAGTATGGACCTGAAGCAAGGCTGCTGGAGATCCCACTGTCTGATGACAGTAAAGCCATAGGCGACTCCACTGTATCATCTCGGGGACTGTTTCAGTTTAGAGTAATGCCCTTCGGGCTACACTCTGCAACGGCCGCCTTCCAACGCATGCTCGACCAGATCATAAACCCCGACATGGATTCGTACGCATTTGCGTACCTAGACGACATAGTCGTACTGGGAGAGACTTTCTAGGAACTTCTACGGAAACTGAGAGAAGTTTTTCGTCGACTTCGGGCTGTCAACCTGCAACTGAACCCTGACAATGTCAGTTCTGTCGCAAGTCCTTAAGTATCTAGGTCATATAGTCACAGCCGATGGAATAAAGACCGATCCGGACAATAAAGTCCGGAGTCCATCCAAAAAATCCCCGCACCCCGTGCCATTCGAGACTTCATCTCGTAGTATCGAAGATTCGTCCTGTCGTTCTCACAAATATCCACCCCACTAACGAGGTTATTAAGGAAGCAATTTCGTTTCAAATGGGGCGAAGAACAAGAAAGGCTCTTCCGGAGCTTAAGAAATGCCTCACCGAAGCACCAGTGTGACCTTGCTCCGGCTTTGATAAGCCGTTTACCGTACAAACCGAGGCCTCCGACTTGGGGTTAGAAGTGGCCCTCACGGAGAACCTACAAGGAGGGGACCGCATAATCGCATATGTGAGCCGTACCCTGACTCCAGCGTAATAAATTACAGCGTAACTGAAAGGGAGTGCCTGGCTATAGAGAAATGCGCCCTGGAGGGATAGCGTTTTACCGTCTTGACTGACCACCAATTTCTTCGTTGGCTGTACTTTATCCTCATCGGACGACTAGCAGCCCCACAGCCCCATCGGACGACTAGCCTCAATGGAGCGTATTCCTACAACAGTACGATTTTGAAATTAAGTACCGAAAGGGTGTTAAGCACCCCTTTTCGGTACTCGAGTAGTATCATGTGCAGGCATAGGAGATCTACAGTATACTCGTATACCGGGGGTATACGAGTATCAGGCACCGCAGCGCGGATGGCTACCACGTGTGGTAGGCGGAGCGATCCACTATGATAGAAAACTCCTGAGAACAGATCTCGGCGACATTGTACTGTTGACTTGTCCCACGTGCTGCATCTGACTTCACATAATATCATCATAAATTACTTCTCATTGTTAGTTCATTATTAATTGCAATATACTAGCTTTCAGTACATTTACGTATAATAATCACGTCGTTACAAATTATTTTCGCTATTTAAAGCATTTAGCAGAGTGTAGCTTATTTTGTTTATCAATAATCATTTTTTGGAACAATCTTGTTGGGGGTTAATATGGAATTGTTATCGAAGGACCGAGTAAGTATCGTTACTTACAAATAGGGTTTTAAAAGGCCACTCACCAACACTAGCAGATTCTCGCAGAACTCCAATCGCCGCTAATAATGTCTTCTATTCGTCTTACGCAGTTTGTTCAATGTTGTAAATTAAAATTCTCTTTGTCAATGTCAATAATATTATTCTTTTTTTTCTCCGTTGCGAGGCTCTCCCCCCATTCCAAGTAATTATTTCCGCGCATTTGATTTTTAGAGATAACCATGCCGCGTAAATTTAAATAGAATATTTGCAACAATGAATTTTTACATGAACTTATTAACTAATTGAATTTCTAATATGAAACATTCTCCACCTTATAAAATGATTAGCATTTTATACATTAGGTAGGGGGCAAATTTTTACAGCGGGTACGCAAGGTCACAACTCGCGACACGCCGTCAACTCCGGGATGTACTTCAAGTACTCGACCCATTTGCTACCGTTGTGGAGGAATCAATTCATTTTTAATCAGTACCCAATGTACGAAGCGTGACCAACGCTTCTACACAGTTTGATGAAAGTGCTACAATAATTGCCAGCGAGAGTCTATTTAAATTTAAGTTAGTTAAATCTCTGAGTCTGGGATCGCCGTTAAAGGTTCTAATGTAAGAAAGTGTCCAGGAGTTAGGACAGTAAAGTCATTCTGATTTGAACTCAATGGGCAAAGGGGTCGTGAATTTAATAGAGCCTTAATTTGAACTAATACTGTACTCAATTTTTCATATGTGAAGATTTGTTTTCCTATAACTCGAACTAAATGAGTTTTTACCGATTTAGTACCGGCCTCCCATAAACCACCGAAATGTGGTGCAGAAGAGGGGTTAAATTTCCATTCAATATGCTCTTGTTGCAGCGGATTGCATTAATTGATATAAATACCTATTAGCCCCCACAAAATTTGTCCCGCAGTCGCTGAGTTACGGCGAGCTATGAACCGCCGTAATGCTGCTAAAAATGCTTCTGAGGTCAATTCTTCTCAATTCAATTCAATTCTTCTCGAAGATCTGAGGCCAATTCTACATGTCAATGATCTGAGGCCAATTCTACTAGGCCAGTTCTACGGCTTTTGTCGAAAAATAAACAGATGTATGCTCTAAGTATTTTTGCACCACGCAGTGGCGCAGCCAGGGGGGGCAAGGGGCCAGGGCCCCCCAAGTCACAGCTAGTCGACGAGTTATCCGCCAACTAAAAAATCATGAGCCCTTTTAGTAAACAACCTTTTGGGATTGTTTATGTTAAGTAATATTTAACGAAATAAACATGCGACTATTTTTAACAAAGTATAAGTATTGAATAATCTCTATATTTCACTGGGTTAGTCATGTAACCCTATTCCGTTGTGTTTATCGATTAAAAATAATAAATATGTCACTCGGATCCAATGATTGTCAAGCCCAAAAATCAATCAATAGCTTTATGCATTCCAATTCGCCTAGTAAAAACGGATTTTGTCTGTTACATTACTGAATAAATTACGAAGGTCATCTTTCGTCGTGTATAATGGGTTTAAATTTTTTTTCCAAGTAAAAAATGCCGCGCCGAGCAACCCGACAAAGGTTCCTCTGTCGGACCACTCTTGAGCTTTGTCGGAGCGGCATTTTTTATTTGGAAAATAATTTGAAACGCACTATATAAAAAGGCGACATAATTTGAATGTTTAAAAATCACCACGTGAAGTTTGCTAAACGTATATTATATGTATAAAATATTTATTATTTCTCTGTTTGTACCTTTTTTGTTTATGTTTATGTTTTATTGGTTATATGTCTGCATTTGTTAATATATTTTTTGTTTATATTTTAATAACACTGTTGTCAAAATATGACTTTTTTTCTGTGATTATGACTGTGTTATGTACAGTACATACTTATTTTTTTGATACATTTGTATGATTACCATACCTCAATAAACTGTATTTTAAAAATTCTGCATTTTATAAAATTGCATAAAAAATACGTCTTGGCGGCTGCCCCCCCCCCAAAATATTTTCTGGCTACGCCACTGGCACCACGAAGTTTACTGTTTTTAATTGAAATAGGGCCAGCATAATTCACGCCGCTATAGGAAAATGGTTTAATTTAAGAAATGCGTTCTATCGGCAAATTACCCATCGAGGGTTGTACCGGAGTTGGGTTCAAACCCCAACATGAGTGGCATTGAGATTAAACTTGACGAACAGCTCTTTTAGAAGAGAGTATACAAAATTATTGCATTAATAAATACTGAACTGTCTGTATACCGGGGTGTAGAAACGTTCTGTGGATTTTATCTTCCTGAATCGTCTCTACTATGGGTCGAAAAATATATTTCTTCACAGAGGTAATCATCAGAAGACATTGAAACAGTGTCGGGAATTTCATGTTCCCATAATGTTTTCATTACTTCGTCCAGAGAAAGTGAGTCTAAGGAACAGAAGAGTGTAGTATGTTGTATTTTATTGTATTTCACACGTCCCATTAATATCCACTCAAATGCAGTATTTATCGCGGATGATTCACTACCTTCTATATGAGCGTTTTGCAATATAAGCGGAAAAATATCAGCCCCCAACAAGAAGTCAACCGGTGAAGAGATATTAAATTCTGGGTCGGCTAATTGCAGATGAGATATATGTGAAAACGAGTCTGGACTAACGTTGATATTCGGTAAAGAAGTATAAATTTTATCGAGAATAATAGCATCTATCTTGAAACTACATGGATTTACAAGGATTGTGTATAGAACCTCAACTGACAGGTTAACCCTCCGGAATTAACGGAGAATTGCATGTGACCAAGTCCATTAATTGACAAATTAGATTTAAATTCGGGGAAGTCGACGATTGACGATTAGCACATTTTTTGTGATAAAAGCCATAGAGTTCCTAAACAAGTTATATCCCCCCCCCCCAAAGTGTATAAGAGTAAGTGTAGGCACTTACACGTAAGTGTAACGGACTCTAGTCGCTAGTTGAAGCGGGGGAACTCGGACGACGCGATGGACGGCCTGTCAATAGAATAGCACTAACTGTGGATTCCGAATAGGAAGACAAAACAAATTTGATTAGTTACCTACATAACTAATTGGGGTTTTCAGACACTACGATCGGGTCAACCTGATCATAGCTTTTTGTCTTTTTATTTACTAATAATATAAAAAGATAGTGAGATGGTCAGGAGATCAGGTCGGTCAACTCGATCATAGTTTCCGAAAACCAATATAGAGTAGTAGGTACATAGGTAGGTAGTATACTTGAATGGGGCTCCTGTAGTAGGTTTTTAATAAAAACTACCATGTTTCTTTCCGGGCAAAATTCCATTTATTCGGGTGATGTACAATTTTGACATTTTCTTTTTTTCGCAAGAATTATTCTTATCTAGAACAATAAGCTGTTTAGCAAAGAAACGCATCCGTAACAATATAAAATTGTGAAATAGGGAAGCTAATACATAGGATTCATGTATTTCACAACTGCAATAAACTGCTTAAACTGCAATAATTAAACTGCAA
This sequence comes from Tetropium fuscum, assembly GCA_964058915.1. Classification (NCBI taxonomy): domain Eukaryota; kingdom Metazoa; phylum Arthropoda; class Insecta; order Coleoptera; family Cerambycidae; genus Tetropium; species Tetropium fuscum. Next base: position 31,632 of record CAXKVY010003859.1, on the reverse strand, counting down.
ATGCAATTTTATTGATAATGTACAAAATTGTGGGGTTTTGATTTACATTTGAATGGAAAAATTATCTTGTATTGCCCATCCAAATATATCAGAATACGTTTTATTTGTATATTTGTTATATATTTTATTTTATTCACATTTCAACACAAAATGTTCTAAACACAGTGAAATTCGTTGTCAATTCAAGCCTTCCTGTATGCAGAAACGCAGCAGCGTAGGTAAGATTGGTGTTTTTCGGCTTGCAACTACTTGTTTGTATCTGAGGCCTTCGGATTCAGGCCCTAAGTGCTCCCGAGCTAGACAGAACAGTGGCCTGCCATTTTCCACTGGTGGCGCCCATTTTCTTCCTAAATTTTGAAAAATTTTTTAATCAAAATAAATATTCAGATTAACTTTGGTTTTTAATGAGTAAACGAATTATCAAAATTAATTACGGTTCTGGAGATGGGGCAATTATTTCATCTCTCCAAAAATTTAGGGAACCAAAAGTAAACATGTCACCCAACTAAAGGGACCTGAAGGATGCAAACAAGTAATTTTATAAATAAAAATGTTATCTTTCTTCAATCATCAACTTGTGCGTGACCGAATCCAGGGGACCTGCCGAAATCGGGAAACATAGGCCATGTCAGAACATCTTTGTCATTTTAACGATGTACTTTCATTTCAGCATAATTTTTCTCTTTTTGTCGAAAATTTCTGAATTTTTTAAATTTAATTTCGTGTTTTCAGCATATATTTCACAAAATACGGCGAATCTATGTGCAATTGTTTGAAAATTTGTTGCAAAATAATATAAAAACGAATTATCTTAAACCATTTTACAAATATACAGGTCAAGAAATTTTCAAAAAAATTCTCGAATCCGAACCTCGATGATTTTTGAAACCTGGCCGATTTTTTCAGATAATTTTTTACAAACACCACGTTTCATTACATAAAAATCTACTTTTAGAAGTGTCCCCCTGGGCATTTTTTTGGTACCTGGGATCTGCCACAAGAAAGAACACCAATTGCCACGTGAAATCAGCATCCGTTTGTCATAATAAAAATTAACTTTGCGACAGTTAGTTGGATAAACGAATTAATTATTTACTAGTTAACTTCTCGCTTACAAAATTGATTCAACATATACACAGCACTTTTGAAATTTTATTCGTAATAACATGTCACTGAACGCGCAACAATTACCCAACAGAGGGATAAAAGGTGATCTGTCAAATACGTCAACCATGCCCAACAACGAAGTGGAGCTGCAGGAGTAGGCACGAGCGGTAGATCTACCCCACCGGCAAGCGAAGCAATGCCAAGCTCCGCACCCAACTATTCGCCTACGGCACCAGGGCCATCAAATGTAGCCACGTATCAAACACATAGAGTCAGAGCACAATTATTAGCCTTTTCATTTGATAGAACAGAAACTGGTTATTATAACGACAGCAATCTCAGAAATGAGCCCGTACCGGTGCATGCACATCACAACCAACCCAGGGGCGTAATCCGAGAGGAACAGCTCCAAGAATACCACCTCGATAAATACCATCGAACAATATAATTAATAGCAGCCTACAGAATTGGAACAATCGTTGAAGCAGCTGCGACTGCGACCATGAACATTGAATCATATACAGGCCGATACCCAACTATTCGCCTACGGCACCAGGTCCATCAAATGTAGCCACGTATATACACAATAATCAATGCACACATAACATGGTTTTAATCAGATGGAAGGTCGGAGGAGAATCGCAACCTGCCGGCCGGAGGAGAGAACCCTTTCCTGAACAACAGGTCAGAAACGCAAGCTCGACTCTCTCCGACGGCTCCTACGGCAAACAACAGCCGACCGCTCATCAATAATATCAAGACATATTAGCTCTTCAGAAGATTGCCACACCGAAGAGAAAAACATCAAACCAGATATGATACCGGCACTTAAATCCTTGCAATACGACAACACTGCCCCATATCGTAGTACATATCCAAGGCACTCCTCTGCCGGCTCTCCTGGAATCCGGAGCATCCTGTAATTTTATTAATGCTCGACATTTGGCCAAACTCGAAAATTTGTACCCAGACGAGAAAGTTTTCTCGCTGGCATGCGGAGACACAGCAATAACCACGCATGGAAAAACCAACGTCATCATATCCGTTGGAAATTCAGAATATGAATTAGAAATGCAGACCATCAAAGAACTCAATGAAGACATAATACTGGGGCCCCCATTTCTCATACAGGAGGAGGTCCGCTTGGACTACGAACGCATTTGCCTATATATAGGAAGGACCCACCATCAAACGATGTATTGGGACCAGCGTCGGATCCAGTACGGCGCTGGAAAGTGGAACTTCCTATCCCCAAAAATCATCAAGATATTCTCAGCCCCGTATTACAGGACTTGAGGAAATATTCAGCGACACACCTAGTGTCGCACTTACTAGAGCAGTACACAGCATCCGACTTACAACTAACAAAGTCAGCCACCAGAGGGCCTTCCCAGTATCCCCCCGGAATGCAAACATAAGGTATCAGCAGATCAACGATATGGTCGAGACGGGGGTTATAGAGCCCTCGCACTCACCATATACTCGTAGTTCCTCCCCGGTCATAGTAGAAAAGCCGGGGAAGGAACCCAGATTTTGCATAGATTACCAGGCATTGAATGAAATTACGGAGAGTGAAGCTTCGGGACTCTAGAAAATTTACGATTTACTGAAGATCTTAGACACCGCGCAGGTGTTCACATTGCTAGACTTGAAAAAGGGGTATTGGCAAGAACCTCTTGAAATGTCTTCCCGGTAGTTCGCTGCATTTATCACTCCAGATGGAGGAACATATCAATTTCGGGTGATACCTTTCGGCCTCAAGAATGCGCCTACGACGTTCCAAAACTTGATGGTCCGGAAGTTATTCCCCGGAATGATTGATAAATTTATTAAAGTCTATCTAGATGACATACTAGTCTATATCAACAACACAGCTGAACATGCCATGCACCTTCGCCTTACCTTAGAACGGCTGCGCACACATCAATTAGTGATCTCACCAGCAAAATGTCATATAGCAGAAACTGAAATAAACTACCTGGGCCATGTCATCGCGGGAAACCAAATAAAACCCCAACAACAGCATAAAGACACCATCATTAAGTTTACAACACTAACCAACAAACGACAAGTCCAACAATTTTTAGGAGCGCTAAATTGGATCCGCGGGTACCTGCCAATTGTAGCTAGATTAACAGCACCCCTGACGACACTCCTCCGACAGGGGAAAAATTCCGAAGGACGTTGGAATACGAGGAGGCCCTAAGACATCTCTAAGAAATCATCGCCAGAGGAAATTTAAAGCTGCATCGACCCGATTTCTCCGGCAGGTTCGTACTCCAGTCCGATGCCAGGTTAATCGGTCAGCTGCCCCTGGTCCTGATACAGGGGCGGTCCTGTATCAGGAGGATGGATAAGGGATGGTAGCCTCCTATATTAAGTAGTACGGCACTAACGGCGTTGCCGTAGATCTCCCTATGAATAAAGGTATAGCGAGGACATGTAAGACGAGATTCAGAACTACTTCTGAATTACTAAGTCAGCACCCAAAGAAGGGTGATGTATGCTCGTTAAAAGCCGATAATATGGAAATATTCTATCTGGTAACGATGATTAAAGCATACGGGAAACCTACGCACGAAAGCTTAGGCTAAGCGCTAAAAAACCTACAGCAGGTACAAGAAAAAAACATTAAAGACGTCGCAATGCCAACAACAAGATTCGGCCTAGACAAACTACATTGGAAAAGGGTCAGATAACTCATATTGGCGATATTTCATGATTCGGGAATTAAAGCAACCATCTGTACATGGAAGCCCGAAGTGATGTTGTTCAACCTGATCTCCGAAGTTGATGTCATGACAATGGTCAAACCTCCTACCTGTCGTAAGAGGTGACTAAGGTGACTGAATGGGACATATTGGCGATATTTCATGATTCGGGAATTAAAGTAACCATCTGTACATGGAAGCCCGAAGTGATATTGTTCAACCTGATCTCCGAAGTTGATGTCATGACAATGGCCAAACCTCCTACCTGTCGTAAGAGGTGACTAAGGTGACTGAATGGGACCGCCTAGCCGCTTAGACTTGACCGGTAAGATCTTCAAAGTTATGCTGGGCAGGCGTTGGTGGCACTTGGATGGGTGACCTAGGCAGGCTTGGGCCCGGACTGTGGCGTCTGCCCGAGACCTGGGAACACTCAACACATCTGCCGCGGACGCGTGGTCCCAGATAAATGGTAATGAGAACCAGAGTAATTAATCTCGGTAACTCAGAACCATACTATCATACATACAAATTGTAGAGACTTTGCCACCAGGCCACCCGTAATAAATAGGATGGTTTGAAGAAAAGTACTCAAGTAAAAAGGATGAATGCACAAAGTGTAACGGTACATTTGCGCCACTACGACGCATTAACATAAGGCTGGCTATTCCCTGTTCTATTTATTGTTTTCGCGTACTCACGTCCGTTGGATGTCGACTTGGTTGTTCACAGTTCCATCGATTCTCGATTATAGCACACTGTCGTTTCTGTAGTGTCTCCTGAGGTAACCTCGATATCCGGTGTAGGATGGCGCTGCATGGCCCAATTGGTACAAAAATAAGTCAGCTCGGATATCGCTGGTGCGTTTTTTTTTCTGGAAGTTTTTCTTGAACGACTGATAAGGGATATAGATTCGGAGGTGACATTAGATAGGTGACATTAGATAGCGTGAAGACACGTAGTGAGATTTTTCAAGGGTTTTAGTGTTTGTGCCGGTGCTATTTTACGAGTTGAAGTACTCAGCCTTTTAAATAAAGGGATCATTAGCCCGGGCATATTTTGGAAGTTCCAGTCTCTGGCGTGTATATGGTTTCTATTTCGGAGACACGCTTCGTAGGCCCTGGGATTCCAAGCCGCTTCAGCGGGATATATCGCCTCCTTGACACTACGGTAGATAAATCTTCACTTCTTATTGTTTATAGTAAACACGTACCACCCTCTGCCGCTATCAAAAGCCACCATATTGGGGTGCAATTGAAATTAGGAAAAGGAACCCTCTATCCGTCGAGGTAATTATGATTTGTAATGTATTTGCTGATGTATTTATTCATGGTTTAATAATTTCATTTGGAAATTTCTACATATATATGTATGTGTGTACGGTGTACATATTTATACACTTTCCTTGGGAGAGGTGCTTACACCTTTTTCTTCCATTTTAGGGTTTTTTTTGGGGATTTTTTTTCCTTGTTCCACACAAGTTGGCCGCATGCCGCAGCTGCCGTACGTCGCCTCGCTGCTACTAGCCACTGGGGGACCGCCGACCAGCTAAGTTGTCGCATGCCCATGTTGTTGATAATTTGTTTTTAGAAATATTTACTTAATTCTTTTGTTATTAGCTTATTATTAGTTACCTTTTTTTTTGTAGTAGTGTTCATTTTAATATTTCCTTTGCCAATTTTTATTTTCATAATATTGCAAAATAGTGCATAATCACCCACACTTGTACGCCGCGCGACCTCGCGTGTATACACGTTCGGTGAATCGGTATTTTTTTGGGGCTATTTTTATTATACTAAAACCTGTGTTTTTTTAATATATTTAATATTTTTTTGTATTTCATGAAATTATCAGATAATTGCAATAAATCTATGTACAGGTATAGTTAGAAACAAAAAAAAAGGGGTTTTGATTCATACTGGGAAAAAGGAACTTTACCTGATTTTCCAAAAACAAATTTACATGAGTTATTCTTGGTTTGACTAGCTAATGAAGTAGTGGTAGCGTAAAACCAAGTGGCGCTCGCAAATTACACTCTTTTGAACCCGGCCCGTCTCCATTGCAGCTGGCAGGCCGCTGCCTCTACTCACGAATTCTTTTTTTTTGGGTAAACGGTCGTAGGAGCCTTTTTGTATGAGTCAGACCATTATCTTATAGCGTTAATTTGGCACGCCACATTTTGGCGCCCAACGTGGGGCCCGAATTAAAAAAAAAAAAAAAAAAAAAAAAGGTTTATTGTATTTTTTTTTAAATGACAGGTATACATTGTTCTTTAATATTTTGGGAAAATTTGGTGTCGTTTTCGCTGTAGGTATTGGTTATAATAATTTTTCGCTGGTTGCTTAGTAGTAAGGTTAGTAGCCAGCTAGTATTTGCTATTATAGTATTTGTTCTTGATAATCTAGATATTGACATTTATTATTGGTTGATATATTTGTTGCGCATACCAAGTAATCATGGCACGGAAGATGACAATAAATAAATTGGATAAAGACGAGTTGTCTTATGAACTCACATTACGGGGTATAGGTACTGGTACCGTGGAGGAGATGCGTCGTAACCTATCTATGGCTTTGCAGATGGAAAGAAGTGGTGATAGTTTGAAATATCCTTCGTACCCGTTTAGCTTTGAAGAAGATTTTGACGCAGTAAAGAAGACATTGGAGGGATTGGAACGGACAATAGCAACTTTTGACTTATCAAGGAAAAGTGGAGAAGCAACAAAAGTACATACCAAGTTCGCGCATACATTGGGCAGAATGGATAATATGGTTATAGAAAGAAGCGAAGAAATGAAGAAGAAGTCCGAATTGTTGGCTTTGGTATTGTCACTCATGGATAACTTTAATATGAAGTTGGATGATTTCGACAAAGCAGCTCAGGTTCTTCCACCAATCATAGGTATTCTAGAAAGGAACGTAGAATCAGATACTTTCCATGAGGATGTTCACAACGTCTCAAGGTCATCTGCAATTGACGTACTCGATCGGCCGAGTACAAGTGGCACTGTGAAATCTATTCCTCCGAACAAGTGGAATTTGAAGTTCAGTGGAAACTTGAAGGAGATGTCTCTTAGCGCATTTTTGGGGCAAATAGAAGAGCTCCGTGTCGCTCGCCATGTCTCCAAGGAAACTCTTCTGGAGTCGGGTATAGATTTGTTTGTTGGGAAGGCACTGTCCTTTTACCAGGATATTAGAAGATATGTCCGGACCTGGGATGATTTGATAGGAGAATTTAAACAGGAATTCAGAAAAACGGGACACGACGAAGAACTGATCAGGGAGATCGAGCAAAGGACTCAAGCCCGAAATGAATCAATCGGCATATATCTAGCAATCATGCATAGCTACTTCAACCGACTGACCCGTCCTGTTTCGGAGCGAGCAAAACTCGCTATTCTTCTGAGAAATATCCGTCCATCTTTACAGCAAGGCATTGTTCTACAGGAGGTAACCTCCATTTCTGAACCTCGGACGATATGTAGGAAGTTGGAGGCGAAGTATGAAAATATCGAAAACTTCCATGAACCACCAACGCGTCGGGCTAACACCTTGGAACCAGACTTAGCATACGTCGAGGAGTTAGTAGAAGAAGTCAACACCCTAGATTTGGCCAAACCAGTAACTAGTGGAACACCGGCTAAGCAAATAAAATGCTTCAAATGCCATCAATTAGGTCACAGGGCAATTGGCTGCGCGTCTAGTAAGAAGTTATATTGCTTCAAATGCAAGAAAGAAGGCTTTACCGTAAGGACTTGTCCGGACTGCTCGAAGACGGGAAATGTGCAGCGACGTTCTTAGGAAGTCGAGCTAAAAGCGTTGCTACTGATGTCTCGGCTAATCATATCACTCATGTTCTTGACTTCATCCTTGAACACGCTAAAGGTGATGAAAGACCATATCTCAAAGTAAGTGTTTTGGGAAAACCTTTATTGGGATTGCTTGATTCTGGAGCATCTGCTACTATTTTAGGTAGTGGAGGCTGGAAAATTTTGATGGGTTTGGACCTTAACTTAGATTCCAGCAAAACTGTATCTTGTACGGTAGCAAATGGCCAACGTGTACAGAGTATTGGTGAGTGTGAGATTCCTTTTCGAGTAAGAGATCGTATACGACTGATAAAAGTTTTAGTAGTCCCAGAATTACTTCACACTTTGATTTTGGGAGCAAATTTTTGGAAAAGTATGGGAATTGTCCCGGATTTACGACACGAGGAGTGGCACTTTTCGGATCAGCCGGCTTGTGGTTCCATAAATGAGGTTGATCATTTGAGAGGCCAAACTATACTAACCTCTTTGCAGGAATCTCGACTAAAAGCACTGATTGATAGAAATGTTGCTTTAATGGGAGAAAAGTCGCCAGTCCTGTTGGTGAAGAAGAAGGATGACAGTTACCGTTTCTGTGTTGACTACAGGAAATTGAATTCGGTCACAGAACGCGATAGCTACCCAATCCCATATGTTTCCCATACACTCGATAAGTTGAAAAATGCTCATTATTTGTCGTCATTGGATATTAAATCAGCTTACTGGCAGGTACCAGTGGCAGAGTCCTCAGCATTTACAGTACCAGGAAGGGGGTTATACCAATTTAAGCGAATGCCCTTTGGTCTGCATAACTCACCTGCGACTTGGCAGCGTCTCATCGATAGTGTTTTAGGAGCCGACCTGGAACCCCATGTTTTCGTCTACCTCGATGACGTAGTGGTGGTTACTCAAACTTTTGAGCAACACTTGGCTGTCTTAGAGGAAGTATTTAAGAGGTTACGGGAGGCTAGGCTAACGGTGAGCATAGATAAGTGTCAGTTCTGTCGACCCGAGATGAAGTATTTAGGTTATGTAATCGACAGGAATGGACTTCATGTTGATCCCGATAAGGTCAAGGCTATGTTGCAATTGCCAGTTCCCAAGACGATAAAAGAGGTTCGAAGGATAGTTGGCACTTTTTCGTGGTATAGACGTTTTATTCCAGGTTTTGCGTCTGTAATATCTCCCATCACTGCTTTACTCAAAAAGTCCAGAATTTTTTGTTGGACAGTAGAGTGCGGAGTAGCTTTTCAGAGAATAAAAGAATGTTTAATATCAGCTCCTGTGCTCAACTGCCCGGATTATAGTGTACCGTTCGAGGTGCAGACTGATGCATCGGCATTTGGAATCGGAGCTGTTCTGACCCAACCACATACAGATGGCGACAGAGTTATATGTTACCTTAGCCGATCTTTGACTAAACAAGAGCGAAACTTCTCCACTACAGAAAGGGAATGTCTTGCAGTATTATATGCAGTGGAAAAGCTACGCCCTTATCTTGAGGGAATTCCGTTCACCGTTATAACTGACCATTATTCATTGGTCTGGCTCCAGAATTTGAAAGATCCGAAAGGTCGACTTGCGAGATGGGCAGTAAGGCTTCAACAGTACGATTTTAAAATCGTACACCGAAAAGGCAAGGAACACGTTGTACCAGACGCCCTTTCGAGATCAGTCCCTGTACTGGATGTCATAGAGACGCAACCCGCACCGACGATGGATAAATGGTATCACGGTATGGTCAGAAAAGTAATAGAAAAACCTCTAAAGTTTCCTAACTGGAGAGTATGCGACGGGTCTTTGTATAAATACGTCAAACCAAGCTATGTAGAACTTTCAGATTCCTACGACTGTTGGAAAGAAGTAGTCCCGAAGAACAAAAGGAAAATGGTAATCTCCTCGGCACATGATCCACCCACCTCCGGTCATATGGGGACTTACAAGACATTCAATAGAGTGGCCGAAGCATACTATTGGCCAAAAATGAAGTATGACGTATCGTGTTATGTGAAGAACTGTGCCGTGTGTGCTGCATATAAAGGAGATCAAAAAGCTCCAAAGGGTTTTATGACGCCCCAACCACGGGTACACAGACCATGGGAGTTAATATCCACGGACTTAATGGGCCCACTTCCAAGATCGAATAGAGGCAACAAATATATTTTAGTGGTAACTGATAATTTTAGTAAATTTTCTCTTGTGTTTCCGTTGAGGTCTGCTTCCGCAGATATAGTAGTGAGAAAAATTGAAGAGGAAGTGTTCTTAATCTATGGAGCTCCTAGGCTACTTATATGTGATAATGGGGCGCAGTACATATCGAAACAGTTCCGAAAACTGGCTGAGGAATACCATGTAAAAATAAGATATGACGCCAGTTACCACCCTCAAGCTAACCCCATTGAGAGATATAATAGAACGATTAAAACCATGATAGCGATGTATGTCTCTGATAACCACAGAACATGGGACGTTAACTTATCAAAAATTGCCTATGCCACTAGAACCGCTAAACACGAAGCCACTAGACAGACTCCTTTCTTTGTTAATTTTGGTAGAAACATGATCCTTAATGGAGAAGATTTCGAGAAAAAACGAGAACTCGAAGACGAAGCGGAAGAATACGTACCCAGCACCCGTCACGAAGGCCTAAGAAAGTTATTCAAGGAAGTGAGAGACCGCCTAGACCAAGCAAATAGGAAGAATCAGAAAACTTATAATTTAAGAAGACGACACGAGGAATTTTATCCAAATCAATTAGTGTGGAAAAGAAACTTCGTACTGTCCGATGCGGCCAAGTACTTTACGAGCAAGCTAGCTCCAAAGTACGTTGGGCCATATCTGGTTAAAAAACGGGTTTCTCCTTGGACCTACGAACTAATGGACGATTCAGGCAGATCCAAAGGCACATGGAATATAAAGGATCTAAAGTCCGCTGTCGCTAATGAAAATTTAGCGAACTAAATTTTCTTGAAGTAAGGGGGGGATTTGTAACGGTACATTTGCGCCACTACGACGCATTAACATAAGGCTGGCTATTCCCTGTTCTATTTATTGTTTTCGCGTACTCACGTCCGTTGGATGTCGACTTGGTTGTTCACAGTTCCATCGATTCTCGATTATAGCACACTGTCGTTTCTGTAGTGTCTCCTGAGGTAACCTCGAACGACTTTTCTTGAACGACTGATAAGGGATATAGATTCGGAGGTGTGTGACATTACATAGCGTGAAGACACGTAGTGAGATTTTTCAAGGGTTTTAGTGTTTGTGCCGGTGCTATTTTACGAGTTGAAGTACTCAGCCTTTTAAATAAAGGGATCATTAGCCCGGGCATATTTTGAAAGTTCCAGTCTCTGGCGTGTATATGGTTTCTATTTCGGAGACACGCTTCGTAGGCCCTGGGATTCCAAGCCGCTTCAGCGGGATATATCGCCTCCTTGACACTACGGTAGATAAATCTTCACTTCTTATTGTTTATAGTAAACACGTACCACCCTCTGCCGCTATCAAAAGCCACCATATTGGGGTGCAATTGAAATTAGGAAAAGGAACCCTCTATCCGTCGAGGTAATTATGATTTGTAATGTATTTGCTGATGTATTTATTCATGGTTTAATAATTTCATTTGGAAATTTCTACATATATATGTATGTGTGTACGGTGTACATATTTATACACTTTCCTTGGGAGAGGTGCTTACACCTTTTTCTTCCATTTTAGGGTTTTTTTTTGGGGATTTTTTTTCCTTGTTCCACACAAGTTGGCCGCATGCCGCAGCTACCGTACGTCGCCTCGCTGCTACTAGCCACTGGGGGACCGCCGACCAGCTAAGTTGTCGCATGCCCATGTTGTTGATAATTTGTTTTTAGAAATATTTACTTAATTCTTTTGTTATTAGCTTATTATTAGTTACCTTTTTTTTTGTAGTAGTGTTCATTTTAATATTTCCTTTGCCAATTTTTATTTTCATAATATTGCAAAATAGTACATAATCACCCACACTTGTACGCCGCGCGACCTCGCGTGTATACACGTTCGGTGAATCGGTATTTTTTTGGGGCTATTTTTATTATACTAAAACCTGTGTTTTTTTAATATATTTAATATTTTTTTTGTATTTCATGAAATGATCAGATAATTGCAATAAATCTATGTACAGGTATAGTTAGAAACAAAAAAAAAGGGGTTTTGATTCATACTGGGAAAAAGGAACTTTACCTGATTTTCCAAAAACAAATTTACATGAGTTATTCTTGGTTTGACTAGCTAATGAAGTAGTGGTAGCGTAAAACCAAGTGGCGCTCGCAAATTACACTCTTTTGAACCCGGCCCGTCTCCATTGCAGCTGGCAGGCCGCTGCCTCTACTCACGAATTCTTTTTTTTTGGGTAAACGATCGTAGGAGCCTTTTTGTATGAGTCAGACCATTATCTTATAGCGTTAATTTGGCACGCCACAAAAGGGCCTAATGAGGCCTAAGTACTGTGGTGGAATGGGAGTGTAACACTACCTTCCACTACACTCCGACCCATATACATACATACATACAAGCAAGCCATAAATCCTCACCTAGTAAGACAACGTAGACGATGGTTGCATATAAGCGACCAGGAAAATCTGAGCCATCAAGACCGTACATTCATGGAAAAGTATGAAATGTTGGATAATATTATCTACCAGAGGCACGCTGACGGCCGACGCATCTTAGTACCAAAGAAACTACAATGGACTCATACATCAATATCACGATCAAGAAGCGCAGGAAACAGCGCCATTCTTCACTTCGACCATTCCATTCGAAGCCCTAAGCCAAAAACATGCCAAAAAACCAGGTTTAAAAATAAATACATGTTAATCATTGAGGACATTTTAACGAAGTGGATAGGGCTCTACCCCTGCACTGAGGAAAAGACAAAGGACAGGATAATAACACTAGAGGAGCACCTTGCTCTTTTTGGGGTCACCTAGAATAATCGTCAGTGACTAAGACGCAATTTAAATCCCATTCGTACCTGTCTTGTTCCGAGAAGAACATCATCGAAATCCAATATTCATCCCTCTTGAAAGAAGAGTACAAGAGGTAGGGGAAGTTCTCCGTACGCTGATGATAAGCCAACCTATGAATAGATGGTACTTCTACACCCAAAGAGTCTAGTACTAGCCTGTACTCCATAATAAAGAAAATGCTGAAACAGGCCATCAACCATCCAGACTAGTATTGGGGTTTGTTTAGCTACCAGCTTTGAGCTTTGAGCAATATATAGCTCACGACAGAATTATACATTATAGATAATACAAGAATAGCAGACTAAAATAACTGACAATGCAATCTTCAGGCGAGGGGACGTGTCATGTGCAGGCATAGGAGATCCACAATACGCGATTTCTGTAGGTACCGTGTACACAATACCTACCTATGTTAGTTTGTTTGTAATAACCATGACAACGGCGAAGAACCAGTGTGGACCGTAGTTTTCGTAAGAGAGTCGGTGTGCAGTTCTTAAAATAGTTTCTGGCGTGAGATCAATTTTTGTTGAATGAGTGTATTACTGGGGAATTGACGAGTGACTGATTTACAAAATTAATCTAATTTATTTAATTAGTCGGGTCCAAAGATCGGCGAGGTCGAACGTGGGACTGCGTGCATTTCTGGAGGCCTTTGCTTTGTGCGCTTTCTTATGGGACTGCGTGCGTGGCCTTATGGGCCTTATGGAGATACTGTGTGGAGGTTTTTACCGTTGGACAGGTAACGTCTAGGGCTCCTAACGTCCTCTGGATACCTCGACGATGGTTGTATGATGTTTGGGGACTTCTGGAGAACGTGACAAAAAAATGGCTATTTTTTTGGCGCGTCACGTGTTGGTCTCTAAAATCTGTTCCGGTAGATTTAGGCTACAAGAGCAGGTACAAGGTGGTGTTGTCAGATCAGCGTTCTCGGCAGCTTGCGTGCACACGCGGTGTAAGTTGGCCTTGTGTGGAGACAACTTTGTTTAAAATGCTCTTTGTGAAATATCTCGGGAACGGCTGAAGATGATTTTTCGATGATTTTTTCAGGACACCTCAGGTACGTGGAGGAACATCATCGGTGAGGTTTGCCTCGCGATCGGACAAGTGGAAGCGGCTGCAGGCAATCGTGACGTCACGACCAATGGGAGCCAATGGGGTGGGGCGTGTGCACTGGGTCTCAGTGAAGCAGGCTTGTTTGCGGGAAAACCTCTGGAGACGGGGCCGTGAAAATTGGCGGAGGCCCTAGATATGCTGTCTGGAACACCTGGTGTGAATATTTCATGGAGATCGGCGTCATGGTGGTTTGACCTTGTGCACGTGTGGAATCTCTGGGGCCTAGTTAGAGATGGTGTGTTGAAACTCTGCGGGAGTCTTGGAACTGTGGCTAACGGCCACTGTGAAAATTTCAGTTCACTTCAGACGGGGGCGGCTATTAAGTAGGTACTTAGTAAGGACTGGATTGTCGTGATTTAATGAAACTTGTAAGGGATCTTGGGGCTATTGAGTGGAGCCTCTGGGTAAAATTAAGAAATGTTCGAATGAACGGGGGAGGATTCGAGTGACGGTATGTCGCGGTCGATGTGAAGCTAGGGCACCAGCCGCTGCGGGATCGGACCTAGGGTAGCGTAGTCAGAAAGGTTTGAGCGTGGAAGTCAGTGACCAGTCTACCAGTTTTTTTTCGAATATATCTGTTTGTGAAAGAGATATCAAGAAGCGGTTTGCTGTAGTGGCTAAATCGACGAATAAAATGCTGGAATCGGCGTAGCGTGAAACGTCATCATCGGAGATCCAGGTGTACTCGTCGCTTTTTCCTGTGGCGAACCGGCTGTGGATTCCCGGGATCAATGATTAACGTGGTTTCAGGGCCTTGTGGGTCCTCATATTCTTTGGATTTTTGTGTGGATCATGATACTTCTGTTGAGATGGGAGTTATGTGCTTTTCGAGAGGTTTTGCGCCTCTTGTTGACTCGTTAGCAGCTTTTTATTGTGTGCAGGTAGTTGGCGGGTCGTTGGACAGTGTGTGCGGTGCGTCTACGATGGGTTGCGTAGGCTGCATCGTGAACCGTTTGAGATGGCACCGTGAAAATTGGCGGAGGCACTGGAAGTAGTGTCAGGAAACAGGTGCGAGTTTCGTGGAGATCGGCGTCATGATGGCTGGACCTGGTGGTAGTGTGGAGTCTCTGGGGCCTCGCTGGAGATGGCGTGTTGAAACGGGAGCGGGAGCCTTGGAACTGCGGTCAGGGACCGCTGGGGAAAATTTCATCCGAATCTACTAAGTGGAAGTGGAGATATAGCCGTTTGTGATTTTTCCGAGGTGGCTAGGGTCTCAGTGCAGAAATCTCTATTGTTCTGGCGTGTCAATTCCTCGGGCGACGTGATTACAGCTGGGAATATCATAACGAAATTTGGACAGCATCCTTGGGCTGTTGAGAAGTAAAGACAGACTGAGTGGAATGATACTCGGGGCTGCGGGAAGGGCTCCAGATGGGGGCGGCGATTTATGGAGGTATAGGTGCTATATCTTCGGAGTGGTCGAAGATAACGGCACGAAATTGCTGTGACGGCGTGTAGCCATCGATAGGAAGTTTCAGGCTCGGGCCTAGGGGAGTGCGGGCGAAAGTTTTAAGTGTGGAATTTAGTTGGTAATGGGGACTTTTCTGGGAATATCTCTGGTGGTGGCAGATATATCGAGATGGGGTAGTTTTGGACGATTGGTATATCTGGTGCTCAGCCGAAAAGCCGGCGAACATCGGAACTAAAAATGGAAGAAATCCTCTTTTCGGTATAGGCATTACTAGAGGTATATTAATTTGTTTTGAACCTTCATCTCGTTGAATTGCTCTTAGACACCTATTTCAAATCGTCAATTTTTCCAGATTTTAACTTTAACGCAATTCACTACATCGACTTTAACACGTAAATACTACCGACGAATAAAAATCCGCAACTACTACTGATGGGTCAGTATGACCCAGGCCTATATTTATGCAAAGATTAAAAAAAATAAATGCAAATTACAAAATTATGTTTACAAATGATTATAAAGATACTTTTATAAGAAAAAAAATAGTTCACGCAGTTTAGTCACACTTTGGTCACACTTTGACTGCACATTGTTGCTGCAAATGTACGTTCTGAAATTATTGCAAAAAGTTTTTGTCATTCGGTATTTTGACTACGGGCATATTGCGCATCTTTTTCTTTTTAACGATATTCTGTCGCTAGCAGGCGCTGGTAATTCTGGAATCTGTGTCTGAAAAATATTGGCCCCATTTCTCGAAGCTTATGAGGAACTTTTGTATTTCCAAGTCGATTAGTAACAGAGGGTTTGCATAGTGGCACCCCTAATTGTTTCAGGAAATTATATTGCGTCATTTTATCCTTCCCAGATTCACACTTATATAATGGGTAGCTATTGACTCCAGCTAAGTTTAAAATTGCATGAAATAATGCCCTTGGCCAGCGAATTGTTCTACGTGAAGTCGAATAATTCACACATTTCTCATCCAGAGCATCAATACCAGCTTTTGTCTCATTGTAATACTCGCTAATGCATGGTTTATTACATTATCTCCAGGATTATACATTTCACGTGAATTATCTACAAACTTGTTAAATACTTCAGAAATAGCTGCGTTTATCGGATTTAACTCTTTCTTTCCTGGTGAGAGCGTCATCGAAACGCAAACAACAAAGGAGACAGGAGAAACGTCCGAGGCTCGTTGTTGCTCTAAAAATGTCTCTTCCTGTTCCATCAGTAGATCACATTGACCTTAGGTCCTCATGGCCGGACTTGAATAATCCTTGAACGTACAACAAACCGAAAAATGCTTTCAGTTCATCTACTGTAGTTTGATGTATCAAAGTTGGCTTGAATTTTCTACGGGCTACTCTACGTCTTTTGGAAGAGCCATATTTAGCTTGCATCTTATTTATTTTTTCATTTGTAAACTTACAAATTATATTGAGGATTTGTGATTTATAAGTAAGTCCCAAGCGACTTCGGGAGATACTGGTTTATTACATTTTGCAATTCCATTCAAAGCGGTTTAGTTCTTACAATACGAGTATAATGAGCAACAGCTCTTCCACGAGCGGTTGGTACCTTGGACCATATCGTTCCATCCTTCCCATACCAATAACTAACATTTATTAGGGGCGTATCGTCACTAGAAACAGATTTATCGCCATTGTTAGATATCCCACTTTCTGATTCATGTTCACTAAATAGTTCACGATCTATTTCAGAATCACCCCGATCTGCTGTTTTTAGGATTTGTTATAAAGCATTATGTTCATTATCTCATTATGTTCATTCTTTTTAGTCTTTCTCGGACGTGGGCATTTCACACCCATCCCCAATTTTGTTTTAGCCTGCATTACGTTATGAACGAGATAAGCGGCTGTTTCGCTCTGACACGTTCCCAAGCTTCTTCGGTAAGTCAACGATCTGCTGCGTGTCTGACCGCTAAATCACTACTGACGCTATACTCTATATCATGTTGTTTACATATATTTTTCCCGCTGTTCCCTCGGCGTAATCGTTCTTCGAGGCATGTGCCTGGTCCACAAAATTGATCCCCGCCGAGTATGTGTATTTCGAATGGAAGTTTATTAATCAGATCATTTAAAACGGAAGAAGAGCGTGCCGAAGGTTTTTTCAAAATCGTAAGGTCGCCACTACGATCAGGGTGGTCGGTCCAGGAGGTGCGCCCCCCAACCTGCCTCCTGTAACTTTTAACATGACGTTTCCCATAGCGGGTTAGTTTTCATTCGATCGTCTTACGTACACTGTCGATATCGAGAAGAGATTCGTAAAGCAGAAGGAGATTTTTCCTATCGAATATCACACGTTGAAAATTATGATAAAGGAACATGTTACGAAAGAGACACGACATGGAGATTTATTCAATGACGATGTACGAGCTCTGACTGCAGGTCCCTCGGGAGCGGGCAAAACCAATCTGACTATCAGTCTAATCGTGAACCCGAAGGCTTGTGTTTCGAGAATATCTATATTTATTCCAAGTCGTTAAATCTACCTATGTACTTATATTTAGATACAATTTTAAGTGGCCTTCCCTTTACCGGATATCATAGTTCTTTCATGACACCGACAAGATTGTTTCCCCCGGTGTTGCCGAAAAAGCCGAAATCAATTTACATTTTTGACGACGTACGGTGTACCCCCCAAAGTCCTATAAGGGAATATTTTTGCATGGGTCGACATAGACTAATTGATACGGTATGCTTATGTCAGAGCTACTCGGGCTGCCAAGCTGGTACCCCAGGTAAATCCACGAGCACCTAAGGCTCTATGCTGGGAGCCAAAAGTACAAAAAGACCGCGAATCCCCGGGCGCACACCTAAAAGCGAGGGCAGAGCCTACAAGAGACTCAGAACCGCTCAAGGTGTTGAGTCTGTAGGATCTTATGCCCAGGTTGCAGGCAACTGGACACTCAGGATCGCGGTTTCACGGGAGAATGATCCGCATACTGGTTTCACAAAAGACCATATAAAAGGCTGGCCATATAAAAGGAGTTCAAGCACATATATTAGACAAATATAACGCTGCCATATATGTCCACTGTGCTTCTCACAACTTAAATTTGGCGTTATCAACTGCTTATAACGTTCCACAAATAAGGAACTGTATTGGAGTAATAGAAAAATGTTATTCATTTATGAATACACCGAAAAGAAAATATATTTTGGATAAGAAAATTACACACCTTGCTTCTGAAACCAACAGAGCTGGTTTGAAGAAAATGTGTCAAACTCGATGGGTGGAATGACACGATTCTGTTAGTGTGATGGTAGAGCTTATCACACTTAAAGACCCTTAGTTGCATAACTTGAAGAAATAGAGACATGACCCGATAGAGGAACATCTAGTGAAGCCAATTCTCTTTTAAATAGTGTTACGTTTTTACCGGGGCTCGATATTATATGGGATAATTAATTTCACTCACGCAACTTAAAAACTATTTATTTATTATAACTAAGCACCAATTTATAATAAAACTATGTATATTATTTATTTCTATTCTTACACTACTTGGGTATATTTATAATGATTTATTTCCACTTTAAACTTTTTACTTAAACGCGTCGCACGGATATTTATTTATCACTGCCCTCCCGATCGCCGGAATCAGCTTATATACCTGTTTTTATCGTTCTGGTCGCTTCGGGACCTTGCTACAAGTCTTCCCGAAACCAAATCGAATCTCGCAGGTATAATCCTAGATGGCCCCAGTATCCCTGCCGCAGGTAGGCCACTGTTTACTTAAGCGCGCTCCCTTCGAGCCTATTTTTAGATATCCAGTGGTGGCGTATTTGTAGGCCATAATCGTTACACTGCCCCCTCCTTAAAGACGTTTCGTCCCGAAATGTAGCGGGCGATATCTACATGTCTATGGCGATATCTACACTGGTTCCCCTTCTTGCAGCCAGACGTCATGTGAAAATAACAGTCGACGGTCTTTTCTCCATCAGGTCTCCTGGGATGATAACAGCATACCAGAATGTTTATGCCTGTGAACCTGAATAGCACCTCCCACATACTTCTGATCATTCTCCAGTCTAAGCCATCAAGTCCACATCCCAGTTTTGGTATAGCTAATTTTGTAATGTTTTGAGACAATAGTATTTCTCGTAGGTCGACTAATGTATCCCACATGCTGCGATAGGTTGGTCTGTGGTGGGACAGTAATTTCGTCACCAAGTAGAAAATCTGTCTCTCCTTGCCGTGTTGGTTGTCGGTTAACTGAAGTACTCGTCCAACTTCCGGATTCCGTCTCTTCAGGGTGCCCACATTCCCAAACCTCTGCTTGAAGGCAAGGGCTATGCCTCTAGACATATGCAGGTCTTGGGCTACACAGTGGGCCAGCGAGAAATCAGCGGGGACTTGAAACAGGCTTCGGTATTCTTCTCTGGTCACGCCATACCTTGTCTTGTGGCTGCCAGAGTGCAAGGCCATGAAACCTTCAAAACTCAAGTCGTCTCCAGGTGACTCGAAGTTTCGGACTCATCAGGGTCGTCATTTCTTCCGGCGAAAGGAGTTAGTCGGTTGTAATGGATAACTCTCGGCTTCCCTCTGGGTGGCTTCTTAATTCGGTAGATGACATCGTTAATTCTTTCGAGAATTTCATACGGACCCTCCCAGGAGGTTTGCAATTTTGGGGACAAGCCGCGACGTCGTTGTGGGTTGTACAGCCAGACTTGGTCTCCGGGCTGATATCCACCATCCTCAGCTCTATTGTCATACCTCTCCTTCATCCGGTCGCTTGCATTTTGGATGTTGGAACGAACTCGCTGGTGTATGTCGTTCATTTTCCTCCGCAGGTTATTTACATAGTCTTCTCCAGCGACGTCATCCCCGGGAGGGCAACCAAATTTGAGGTCGCAAGGTAGACGTAGGTCACGCCCCATTATAATACTGGCCGGGGTTTCTCCTGTTGTTTCGTGGATGGAGGATCTATAGGCCAACAAGAACAAATGCAGGTAACAGTCCCAGTCTCTTTGATGGTCAGAGACCATCTTCGATAAGTAGCGGTTGGTCGTCCGGTTCATCCTTTCCACCATTCCATCGGACTGTGGATATAATGCAGTGGTCCTTGTCTTGTGGATTTTCAAGATGTTACAGACATTCTGGAACAGGGCCGACTCAAAGTTCCTTCCTTGGTCCGCGTGTAACTCCAAGGGCACATCAAATCGACAAATACATTCCTTGACAAGGACATCCGCTACTGTGACTGCTTCCTGATTTGGCAAGGCGTATGCTTCCACCCACTTACTAAAGTAATCCATTACCACGGCGATATATTTATTTCCAGCTTCAGATTCGGGAAATGGTCCAGCAATGTCGATTGCAATCCTCTCGAAGGGGCTGCCTACATTGTACTGACGCATCGGAGCCCTTCGACGTGTCTGTGGTCCGTTACTAGCTGCGCAGGCGACACATTTCTTGCACCAATCCTTGACATCCTCTTTGCAGTTCAGCCAGTAAAATCGTTCTCGTAGCCTTCCAAGCGTCCTCGTCACACCAAGGTGTCCTCCCGTTGTTCCACTATGGACTACTTCCAACACTTCCGTTATCCTGTTCTTGGGAATGACAAGTTGTCTTCTTTCTTCTCCCCCCTCAGGACTATTCAAGATACGCTTTAGAAGTCCATCATTCACAATAAGGGAGTTCCACTGCGCCCAGTACGATTTTACTGCAGGAGAATATCGCGCAACTTCTTCCCATGTTGGTTTATGATCTTCCTTCTTCCAGTCTAGAATGGGCTTTAGGTCCGGATCATTTTCTTGATCCCTTTGTATCTCTTCAGACAGCCAATTGTCATCGACGACGGTTGTTCTACGAACAGATATGTCCTTCTCCTCCATTCGATGACAATGCTTGCAGTCTTCCGGGCAGGGCCTTCTGGATAGGGCATCAGCAAAAACACTGCTGGATTGATGTCGAAAAGATGCGACTCGTGCAAGTTTACGTGGGGCACTTCTGCGATCGCCCAGGTCGACGATCGCCCCTTGTCATCGACCCTATCGGTCGGCGCCTCCTTCTTCTTGCAACGACTACGCACTGCACTGGATTTTTCTTTTCTCGGTCAGGACCTGCTGAACTATCTTCCTAATTGCCGCCTCCTGGTCCTGTCCTCCCTCGACTCCTTCTTCGAGTTGGCGAACCAGAACTTGACTTCTAGAACTCTGTTTTGCTGCTTCAAACTCCAAAGCGCGAGCCAGTGCGTCGACTAGCTGGCTAGGACGCGCCAGTATCAGGGCTTGTCGTATTTCATTGTCTCTTAGCCCATCCAAAAACGCTTGCACTGCCAAACGCTCCATGACGTTCTCTGGAGTTCCCGGATAAGCTAGGCGAGCCAGTCGGGCTATATCTGTTTCGAATTCCTGTAGTGTTTCATTAACTTTTTGGCAGCGGTTCTTTAACTGGGAATGATAGACATGCTCCAGATGTGTTTGTCCGTATCGCGATTCCAAGCGTTGTTGATAGCCAGTTGTTGATAGATAACCAGTTGTTGATAGTCCTGTCGTTCCGCCGTAGACAATGTCTGCAATATCTCCGTCGCGTCTCCACGTAATGCTAATGTCAAAGCGGTAGCTTTCTCTCTACCGGTCCAGTTGTTCGCTTCCGCGGCCGCCTCGAATTGATAGACGTAGTTGTCCCAAGATGTTTTTGCATCGAACTGAGGCGGTTTCATGCGAATTCTGGATGTTTCCATATCGTTATTACTTCCCCTAAGCGAAGTACCCGGCACTGCTTCTTGCTCGCTGCTGTTACTTAGATTGCTACCCCTTCGTACTTGAAACTTGTCACAGTCGTGTTCGTTAGTTCTTGGTCACAATCTTTTCTTGAACTCAACGCCTCAACTTCCTTTCTTATTTCCTCTATTTTCATTTGTAACTCATTTTCTATTTCTTCGAACTTTTGTTGTAGATTTTCTGATATTTTCTTCTCGATTCTGCTAGAATTTTCCAGAAATTCTTGTCTTATTTGTTGCAACTCACCTTGTATCTTGATAGAATTTTCTCTAGAATTTTCTTCCAATTTATTTAATTTGACCGCATTTTCTCTCGAATTTTCTTCCAATTTATGTTCTAATTTGGCCGCATTTTCTCTTGAATTTTCTTCCAATTTATCTAATTTGGCCGCATTTTCTCTTGAATTTTCTAACAGTTCTCCTTTCAAATCTTGTAACATTAAGTTTGTGTCACCAGTAATTTCGAATAAGTAGGTATCTGGACTTTCACCTTCTTGTAGTAGCACATCCCTTAATCGTTCTTGTAGAACAGCTTTCTTTCCACTTACATCACAATCTCGTTCTTCTAATTCCTTCTTTAATTGGGCTACTTTTAGGTCTTCCAATCTCACTTTTATTGAAGCCATTGTGTCACTTTTTATTTATCTATAGTCTTTATCCCACACCCCACATCTGACACCAATGTTACGTTTTTACCGGGGCTCGATATTATATGGGATAATTAATTTCACTCACTCAACTTAAAAACTATTTATTTATTATAACTAAGCACTAATTTATAATAAAACTATGTATATTATTTATTTCTATTCTTACTCTACTTGGGTATATTTATAATGATTTATTTCCACTTTAAACTTTTTACTTAAACGCGTCGCACGGATATTTATTTATCACTGCCCTCCCGATCGCCGGAATCAGCTTATATACCTGTTTTTATCGTTCTGGTCGCTTCGGGACCTTGCTATAAGTCTTCACGAAACCAAATCGAATCTCGCAGGTATAATTCTAGATGGCCCCAGTATCCCTGCCGCAGGTAGGCCACTGTTTACTTAAGCGCGCTCCCTTCGAGCCTATTTTTAGATATCCAGTGGTGGCGTATTTGTAGGCCATAATCGTTACAATAGTATTCGCACACCTACTTTTGTTATCTCATTATATTCTTTACATTTAGTCTTCAGTTACACTTTACCACTAAGCAAATTGTTGCAAACCAAAGACCTAGACTTAAAAACTGCTTTGGACTTTGCAGACAAAGTAATCGAACATATAATCTATTATCAAGTGACGATTTTTCTTGACGAATATGGAGTAATTGTTAATGTTCCTCGATTGGCAAGCAAGCAAACTCACAGAGTAAATATCTCATGTACTTCTGCCATGGAATATTATAAAATATCTATATTTTTACCACTTCTAGATTCATTAATAGTAAATTTAGAAAAGAGATTAAAGCACAAAGCAGTGCCTCAAAATTACTCTGCTTTACACCCTCACTCGCAACATAGTAATGCCGTTTCGTTTGTTGAGGTTTATGATTTTTATCATAGTAATGGATTTTGCGATGAACACACTGATCCTACATCAAACACAAATCAGAATATGAATTGTAACGAAATTGTAATTGTTACGAAAACTGTAACGTAATTTTATTCCCAAATGTGAAAAAATTAAGTATTACTGATATATGCTACATTACCTGTGGCTACTAGCACAGTAGAAATATATGTTTCAACTTTAACATATTTAAAAAGTTATTTACGCAATACTACATCCCAAAACAGATTAAATGCTTAGCCTCGCGTATATTCATAGAGACATTCAAGTTACGCCAAACGAAGTCTTAGACAAGTTAAGTTCAACAAAAAGGCGACTTAATTCGAATGTTTAAAAATTCACCACGTGAAGTTTTCTAAACATATATTATAAGTATATAATATTTATTATTTCTCTGTTTGTAACTTGTTTAATGTTTTGTTGGTTATATGTCTGCATTTGTTAATATATTTTTTGTTTATATTTAAATAACACTGTTGTCAAAATATGACCTTTTTTCTGTGATGATTGTGTTATGTACATACTTATTTTTTTATACATTTCTATCATTACCATACCTCAATAAACTGTATTTTAAAAATTCTGCATTTTATGGAATTGCATAAAAAATATATCTTGGCGGCTCGCCCCCCCAAGAATATTTTCTGGCTCTGCCACTGCCAACTGTCATCACGTATTATGGGGCTGCAGAAGGGATAACCCCAGAGGCCGTGTTGTTTTGAGTTTCTAGACTCAAGCGACATGTAAATCGTCAACAAAGGCATGTGTCCCTACGTTTAGCTGCAATAGAGGTGAATCAGTATGACCTCACGCAATTTGCACGCCAATTAGGATCCAGAAATGGACAGTGTCTGACGAGGTGTCCATCTCTGACCCTAGACATATTCTATTCAACGTAGAGGCAACTCACGTCAAGACTATAACTGTCTCGAGAAACTCAAGGGCTACCAACTGGGAACTTTACAACGAAGAACTAAATGGGCGCTCATAGGATATGCCCTACGTACTCGCTAATACAGCTGAGATTGACATTGCAGTGAACCAGATGTCAGCAGCCGTTGTTGATAGCTTCAAAGGAAGCTGCCCTGTGACCAGCAAAAATTCGAATGCTAAACAGCTCTGGTGGAATAATACCTTAGAAAACAAAGGAGGTTAGTTCGTGGGCTTCTTAGGAAAGCCGAACGTAACAAGCATCCGAATGACTAAGAAGCTTTTCACAACTCCCAGCACGAATACAAACGTGCCCTTCGAGTGGCACAGAAAGCTGTAGGAAATTCTACATTGGCACAAATGAAATGCCGGCCGCAACACGCCTCTGCAAGATCCTGTCCAATGACCCTAATACCAGGATTGGTGCATTAACGTATCCTGGTGGTGGGTTCACCACTGCCGGGGAAACGATGGAGCTCTTGTTCCGGACTCAATTTTCCGGACTCACGGCAGATTGATGATCACTTGGATATCGGGCGCAGGCCGGAAACAATGGATTATTACACTGTCAAAAGAGTAATAACGTTTGAGAGGGTAATCTAGTCTGTCAAGACCTTTCAGTCTTTCAAATCGCCCGGTAGGAAGGGAATTTATCCGGCCCTACTACAACATGGATTAAGCACGCTAGCGCTGTTCCTCGTCAGAACGTTCAGATCCTGCCTGGCGCGGAGCTACCTTCCCTTCCCTCGATATGGAGGGAAGTTGCGTTTATCCCAAAAACGGGACGATCGGACTATACCGAGCCAAAGTCATTTAGGCCAATCAGTCTTACGAGTTTTCTATTAAAGACACAAGAAAGGCTTATTTACGGATACTTAAAGAAGGAACAACTTCTAATGCGGCCTCTTCATGCACATTAGTACGCTTACCAGAACGGTAACTCGTCTGAAACAGCCTTACACCACCTTGTTCGCAAGATAGAAGGGACATTCGAGAATAAACGAGAGTCACTTGGTGCTTTCCTAGACATAGAGGGAGTGTTTGACAACACCCTCTTTGATGTCATTTATCGCTTCTTGGCTCAGCGTGATTGGGAGCCTTCCCTATGAGGTTGGATCCGATTCATGCTTTCACAAAGGAGCATCCAAGCAGATATGCATGGTCATAAACTAAACACACAGTGGTTCCTAGTTAGGGCTGCCCCAAGGTAGGGGTTAATAATCTAGTATCCGGTAAGTACCTACCTAGATACTGGATTATTATTTATATGGACATTTTTGTTATGTAAGGTTTTTCATTAACTAACTAAACAGATACCGTACAGCAAACTTGATGATACTAATGGAAAAGCCTTGGAAAAACAATGATATTGTGCATCACCTTTCGATCGAATAGTGTTTTGCACTTATTCCTGACATATAATACTCTGTTCAGGTCGGGGCAAACCAAGAACAAGATACATCAGTTGATGCTGATACTGAATATGGTACTTAATTAAGAAATTAAATTAGTCATCAAATTGAAAAGATTTTAAGTTAACTTAGATTACATATTCTGGCCTGTAGGAAAAAATCACTTATGGTTCCGAGTTTGATTAGGTAGGTACTCAATTTTCACCCATTTTCTAACCAACACTCAAAATCAATTATTTGCAATCAGAAAAAAACAGATGTCTGTGATGAAAACTGCAAAACGTGAAATAGGTAAATCAAAATAAAATGAGATTAGAAGTTACCTAGGACACAAATATATATACAAATTCAGCGATGTTGCCACAAATATTGCCGGTTTTTAAATTAACACAATGAAATTATAATTTATTATGTAAGAAACTCTTAAATAAGTTATCAAAAACCTGACAGTATCTACACAGATACTGTGGTAGTGGTACCTACCTCTCAAGGATCATATGTCAAACCCCTTCCTCTCTGAACAATTGGATCAAGCAACAACATACGTTTTTCATACAAACATCACCTTCTAAAATTGGTAATATTTTTATTTTGATAATGTTTAATCAATATTTTAACACTCTCAGTCAAATAAAATATCAAACAATGTCAATTCAACTTTCACTAAGAGACTTTCTATATCACGTCTACAACGCCCTGAACTTGAGTCCCCATAAGACATCAATACATTAATTTTTAAACTAGGAACGAATATTGCCAATTTGAGATCATAACCTAACTAATATGGTCAATTAGATTCGCTACGAATTCAGTTTGGTGTGAAACAACTGAATATACCGCTGCATTCCTTACGTTTGGGAGAGAATTAAGAACCCTTGATTTAAACTAAAATCTTTTGTTGGATTGGTATTAATTGTTTTGACTAAGCAAGCAATTTCTGTATCACTCCCTCTTTAAATGCTACAGAATTATATTGCATAATTCAATATTTTCTAGCATATAGCTAGGAAAAGTAGTTGTTTTAATAGATTCTACAAGATTTTAAAGTTTAACAATATTGCTAAATTATTGTTAATATAAAAAAATACTGTAACACAGGTACTACCTAACGTACTACGAATGCTAACTAATACACAAGAAATGAAAAGTGATTCTTTCCAGTAGTTTATTTCTCATACAATGTATAGTAAAAAATATTTAAATTAGTGGGCAGGCCATCACTCTCTATGTATCAAAACATATATACCCAAACAGGCTAATACGGCATACTGAAAAAAAAAAGATTAAAATACAGTAATTAATAAGGTGAATTAAATTTTACTTTAAATTTGGGGTATTCATTCATTAATATGGTAACCATTCCAACATATGGAAGAAAGCCGCGTGCTCTGCCAACAACATCTCCTTTTGTTAACCACAATTGCCCTGGTGCATATAGTCCTCTATCGTCCACGCTATTATTATCACCTTTCGTTAAAAATTTCACTGTTCCATTTTTCCTAAAAATATTGAATAATAAATATTTTTAATACTAATTAACCTATGCTCAGATTTGTCTGTTAAAACAAAAAAGAACTCTGACTATGTCAAGATCTTTAGATTTTGAATTCGCTCACACTTATGACCGTTTTTCTTATAGTTCTAGTTAATTTGTCGTTTTGATACTACTGGATAGGGCTGGAACCTTTGATGTAACTATAACACTCGGAGTAGTTTCCACAAACACCAAAACACTTTCACTTCGCTCGACGCGCGTTTCGCCAACCAAGTTGGCATCATCTGGAGACGATTAAAACTGATCTTAAACTACAAAATCTACCATATTTATACTATTTTCATGGTGACGTCACTAATGATATCACCGTGAAATTTACGCGTGACTAATCACGCTTCAATGATCGGTTGCTAAGCAACGCGTAAAGCGGGCTATACGGTATGATATCACCGTGACATTTACGCATGACTAATCACACTTCAATCATCGGTTGCTAAGCAACGCGTAAAGCGGGCTATACGGTATAGGTCCCTTGTCGCTATTCATACTACTTTTACATTTTACAATTTCTATGCTTTCAAATGCATCCAACTGTCTATTACAGCGTCTAGCTGTCTATTAACTGTCTATAACAGCGATTCATTCGTCGAGTAATAAATTACAATAACTTTTAGACAATCCAAAAGATAAAATTGTTCCAAATGAAAGGTCTGGGATTTACGAAATTAGTTGTAATGATTGTGATCGAAAATATGTTGGACAAACGAGACGATCAATTAACACCAGATATAAAGAGCATATAGCTCATCTAAAATATGGAAGAACAGATAAGTCTAGTGATGCACAACATGCTTTTGACAACAATCATACAATAGATATTAATCATTTAAGATTAGTTAGAAATGTGACCAATAATAGACAGTTGCATGCATGTGAGAGCATAGAAATTGTAAAATGTAAAAGTAGTATGAATAGCGACAAGGGATCTATACCGTATATATAGCCCGCTTTACGCGTTGCTTAGCAACCGATCATGGAAGCGTGATTAGTCACGCGTAATCACGTGTAAATTTCACGGTGTTATCATTAGTGACGTCACCATGAAAATAGTATAAATATGGTAGATTTTGTAGTTTAAGATTAGTTTTAATCGTCTCCGGATGATGCCAACTTGGTTGGGGAAATGCGCGTCGAGCGAAGTGAAAGTGTTTTGGTGTTTGTGGAAACTACTCCGAGTGTTCTGATACTATTTCAAAAAATGTTAAATAAAACTGCAGTTAAGCCAAAAGTTTACATACGAAGAAATGTACAAAACTGGAAAATATTGTTTGTAAATATTTCATAAAATAGGTAGGAATGTATGTCAGAATAGGTACAAATAAAAAATGGGTTGAATCCAATTTCGTAGGTCTAAGTAAGGTTTCTAAGTAAATGTAGGTCAATTAGTTGGATTCAATGACGACACCACTCAGAACAAAGAAGAGGTTGAGAACAATAAAGGTATTGGTCTATAATATTTAAGATGTCCTTCATATTACCGGATTTACATTTTAGCCAATTTTAATTTATCAGGGAACACAACCGATTTTATTATGATGTCCCCATTGATTTTTTCTAATTTCTAATTTCACCATATCCCTGCATGAGTCCCATCTCATTTTCTGATTAATTTAATAATAAGGTTACGACGTACTAACGATAATCCCGTTGTCAAAATGATGTAAACACAAAAACTAAAAAGGTGGCAATTCACGCTTAACCGCCTATCTCAAATACCAATTTATGCAAAAAATAACTGTTATACATTTTCTGCCTTACGGCGCTTGAGCTAAAC